>JARHVA010002714.1:1810000-2122500 GCA_037957365.1 Torreya grandis | reverse complement strand
CATTTTGAATTGCAATATTATGGATTCTAACCTCCTATTTATCTACGATATCATTTTTTTAATGCACTAAAAATTGTATTGTGTTTTAATTTTTAGTTGCTTCATCATCATAAAAATAAAAAATAGGAGAACTAGGCTCTTTATACCCAAGAGGATTAACATCACACTCATAATCATATGAAAGAATACTATGATCATTACCATGTTCATTTATACTTTTATTTTCATCATTACTTCTTTCATTGTTATATTCAAAACCAAAATAAGGGGTGTTAGCCTATTTTTTGTATGCCATAAGATATTCATATTAATACATTAATCTATTATAATACACCAAGTTGAATTGAACAATGAAGCTTGCATGGTGAACATGTATGGAAAACTTGCATAAAATATTAGAACCCTCAAGATAAAAAAAACTTGTCTCACCAAAGAGAAGTTGTATAAAGAATATTTGAATTATCCATAAAATAAATAGTAAATGTATATTTATAGGTTAAATTTAGACATGTCCCAACATCCTCATGCATGTGGGATAAACTTTCACTAATGACCTAGAATAACCTAAGAAAGTTAAAATAGATTATGTAGACAAAACCCAATGGGGAAAAATTCTACACCAACACACCCTTAAGTGTAGCTTAGGTGTCTATAATAATTGGGTCCCAACACAAAGTCCTGATCAGGTACCTAAGCAAAATAAAACTTCCATGAATCGATGAAAAAGAGAAAACTCGTAAGAATAAAACTCCTCCCCAAAAGAGAGAAAAATGAGAAATAGTGCATGCTATAAGGATGTCAGTGAAAACTAAGAATGCATCCATAAGTAAGAGTAAAAAAACACATAGAGAGAAGAGAATTGAAAAGTCCCCATAATATGTTGAAGTTGTCTATAGTAGAGTTCAAAAAATTATGAATGTCATTGATGAGATCCTCTACCTGAAGACTGAATAAGCTCCATCCACATCAAAAAATGTTTCTTCCCTTTGCCAAAGGAAGAACACAAATGGTGTAATGCAATTTTACACATTCCATAGAGGAAGATGAAGGAGGCAATAGTAAAAAATACTTTTAGTATGGTCCAAAACAAAAGTGTGGCATAAGTCTAACAAGATCTTACACGAGAACTAAATATAATGCCACTGAGGTGAACTTGTCAAAAGATGGTGAAATGAAGACCAAATCACACTAGAATAGTGAATGGGTCCACCAAGTTCATGATAGAAATCCAACCAAAGAAATATACTCCTCATGTATATAAATATGGCCAACTACTCTATGTAATGATGGTACAATCAGAGTAGAGGATAAAATAGATGGAAAAATACCTTGTACCTATGGAATATATTTTCCAATGTATGATGAAACCTAAATCAGTATGCCTACACACTATAATGTCTAAAGTGGAATAGGGGTAGGTTTATCATGGAATAAATTTTCAATATCTATAAGGTGATAAGGAGATGGTAGAGGAGTGTTCTCATCACTACTATAGATGTATATGCCAAAATAAGAGTCCTTAGTCTCAAAAATGTACTCAAGCTCAGAAGTGTCATCAAGTCTAAGTGAGCTTGATGAATAAGAATGGCATGGAGCATTCATTGAAGTAATGTACATGTGAAGTGGAGATCAAAGATAAATAACCCTCTAATACTAATAAGAGATTATAGATGATTCACATGGATCTATAGTTTGAATATCCAAAAGAAGAGAAGAATCATTGATGTTCTCACAAGGTGTACTCTCACTATAAATAGTAGATTCCTCCAATGTACCAATATGTCAAGCATCTGAAAGAGCAACATCTAGAATAGAAACATAATAGATTCTATAGTATGATAGCTAAGTCAAGTAGAATTTTTTCCTCTAGTGGTAAATTGATATAAAGAAGAGCACTTTCCACCATGGATATGTAATAAAAAAATAGGAGTACAAGAGAGTAAAATAGTCTCTAAAGAGATGATATGATGTAGATGAGGAGGTTTAATGTAAATCCCAGTAGGATCTCTTAAAAGAGAATTTAGGATACTCCAAAAAGTATAGGGACATGTTTTATATTACACTTGACAATGAAGATCCATAAAAATATGTAATAGTAAGGTGCCAAAAACCTTATCACAAGTGTTATCCCACTTATTGAATGGAATTGAGTCAAAAGGGGTGAGAATATATCAATATATAAATGGATTATGACTCTTTCTCATGAGTAAGTTTTCCATGTAATCATGCTAAGAAGCATAGTTGGTTTTCTAAGAAGAACTATTGGTGTAAAATCAAATTTTCCCTATAGTTATCTCTTAAGTGAAGCCAACATGACTAAGATAAGAAACCAAAAAAGTGTATAACTAAACAAATCAACTACAAAAACCCCCTTAGAATAATGTATGCTCATGGAGAGGATGTTGGGAACAACTGATAATGAATAATAAGTGCATAAATCAACATAATGTATAAAAACGGAATGTGTAAAAGAGACACCATAGTATGTATATCACCACACAATACCCACTCAAAACTATCAAAAATGACCCCTCATAATGTTTTAGATACAATCACACTCATATAGGCATTGGGAAGAGCCAATAATGTATCTTGAGTAGTAAGTTCATAAGTACAAGGAACTGGAGGGACATCAGGCTCTATCAATAATGCATCTAATAGATACAATATGTGAAAAAAATAGGTGGATATAGAAGGACAAAAAATAATTCCAATGCATAGATCATGAAAACATAAGCACTTTTGAAAAAGAATTCAAATCTGAGCTGTAAAACAAAAATTATTTATGTTTGAAAATATGCTCACCTAAAAATGAAATTTTTTTGGCAATAGTGGTGGAACATTTTTTATCAACTTCCCCAAATTAAATTTTTATGCATCAACTTTTAAAATAAAAAATTAAGCCTCTCTTAAGAAAAAGTTAATCATTTTTAGGTTGGAACTAACTATGGGCTTAATTTTAATATGACCAAGGGCTAAGTTGGATGCTTACCTCATTGACCACACCATATGACCAAGGGCTAAGGGGTAGGGTGAAGGCTCTCCCCATTGATGATATCACTTTAAACTATGTATGGAAGTGTATTTGTATCCTCACATGCTAGGAGGACATCCTCCAACCTTGTGGACCCATGGGTACATGATATTTTGATCCACATCACTACAAATTTGATGGTTGGTCCATCAACCCTTAGACCCCATGGAGGTGCATTTTGTGCAGTTTGTGGTCACATGTTTGCATCAGCCTAGGTTGGGTTGATGAGCCTTAGGATATGTGGAGGCATGGAGTACACTTCACCCCAAGATAGAGGGTCCAGCTAATGGACCTTTGAGCTAAAATATGGGAATAGGTGTGTGCACTTATGTCCTACATCATCATGCAAAGGAGGGCTTGAATAAGCTAAAAATACTTCTAAGTCCTAAATTTTATAGAAAAGTTGCCTTAAATAATCAAAAATGTCAAAAAACCTTGAAAGAACTCACATCTATAGAAATCAATTTAGCCTTTTGAAATAATAGTAAATACCCATATGTTAATAGATAAAACCTAGAAAAACCTATAAACTATTTTATGATTGAAGACTCTAGTGGTATAGAAATGTGTAAAAACCAAGAAAACTACCTTAAAACTTCTAAAAATGACCAAAAATGGTTGTCACAAAACTAACTTGATTTTACATCCAATCCTAGGATTTTGGCACCCTTTGAATCTAATGGCACTATAAATTTTTCATCTGGAGACTATGAATGTAAATATCTAAATAGATTTTTGATAAAATCCACAAAACCCTTGAAAACCAAAATTAATAAAATAAAAGGAATGTAATGAATAGATCCCACCAAGATTCAAATAGCAAATAGTTTTCAAAATTACTCTAATACCATGTCAAATGATGATAATATCAAATAAATAGTGAAGCTTACACAACAAACCTATATGGATAACCTGCATAAAATCTTAAAACCTTTGAGAGAAATAAACTTGTCTCACCAAAGAGAAGTTGTAGAAATAATATTTGATTTAGACATAAAAGCAATAGGAAAGGTACATTTACAGGTGAAACTTAAACATGTCCCAACATCCTCATACATGTGGGATAAACTTTCACTAATGACCTATAATAACCTAAGTAAACTAAAATAGATTGTGTAGACAAAACCTAGTAGGACAAAAGTCCATCAATATGATTATCATGAACATTAAACACATAATACAAAGAGTGGGGATTTATGGGGCCTTATAGAATAGAATCAATAATGACTTCAAATTTACACCCAATCACAAAGAGGGAAAGGAAAATGCCTAGAGAAAATAAATAAATGAGAATTCTTTAAGTGATGCCTAGGCAAGAAATTAGATCTGAAAAATAAATATAGAATCCTAAAATAAATTTTTTAAAGAAGGAAAAACCCTAATATGCTAAACAAAGTTTGGTTTGTCAAGTAGAGGATAGGTTCACCAAAAAGTTTTATGTTATTTAGGGTTTTACAAAAACACACTTAAAAAAGAAAACTATTTAAAAGGATTAATTATATATTTAGATTCACATTAAAATATAGCCAATAATATAATTTTACCTAATTTAACATATATAATAAATATAATTAAATAAAGTGTAACCAAGGGATAGAGATACCATTTCTTGTTCTAAGTTTAGATCTGAGATATGATAGTGATCGAGAATCATTTAGAACATTGATCTAGATATGAGATCTGATTTATCTACATTTTAACTATTTATATCCATAGGATCCTTGTGTCAACCATAGACAGTTGAGTTAATGCATATGTCCAACTTTGATATATATATATATATATATATATATATATATATATATATATATATATATATATATATATATATACTCAAAGTATACACAAAAGTGGGTCAAAGCTCTTATCAAACTTGTGGTATCACATGTGTGCTTATTTGGTACTTTAGAATATGTCCACTTGTGCATGATATCCACCCATTATGTAAAACCCTAAGCTTCTTACCTTTGACCTCCTATAACTTGGTAAAAAGTGGGTTAGTACATGAGTCGAGTTAATCTTATCAACCCTAGATATTGTTAAGTGCTTCCTACATAAATAATACTCTAAACAGGGCCTTAAACTTACATATAGTTCTCCCTTATAGGCATATGTGTGGAATTCTAATTATGTAACTATATTTTCTTTCTCTTATAGTAACCCTTGGTAAAAATAATGCAAGACTATACTGATCTTTTTGAGTGCTTCAGATATTTAATTTATTACTATAGTGTAGTTTGATAACTTATAATATAAAAATAGTTAATAATTATAATTTGCTTTATCAAACTGCTAGATGATGTAATTAGACCATAATCTTTGTATATATAAGGATTTATTGATTTTGAAGTAGGACCTAGTGGTGCACAAAAATTTCATGATATGATGAACAAAGGGGGAAAAATAAATGGTCACCAAGTGAAATCTATCATAAATAATAAAAGGATATGTCTAGACACCTACATCTTAGTTGGACACTTGTGTCGATGCAAGAATCCAACATGGATACAGGTGTCTAGAGGATTAGAAAAATAGGGATAAGAGAAAACACAAGTGGGGATTCCCAAGATACACTAGATAAAACAATTTATAGCGTATAGTTCCCTAGGGGTAGATAAACTAGGTTAAATAGCATGGAACTGAAGAGGTCCACATGAGACCATAACAATAAATATCTAACTCCTAGTCAAAATATGTATATAACCAAAGAGCTATGAAAACATGATATTAAATTATGTTTGTACCAAATATGGGTATCTATAGCTTATAGAAAAATGCCTTTTAGGTTGACCAATGTTGATGCAACTCTAAAGGCTAATGGTTATGGCCTTCAAAGGACTCATTAATGACATTATCTTGGTCTATTAGATGACATAACTATTTTTCCAAAACATTTAAGTGAACATTTGAGTCATCTACTCAAAGTCTTCAATAGGTGTAGGAAATTTGGTATGACCTTAAATCCAAATAAATGTTTGTTTGTTTTTCATCAAGGCAAACTATTAGGACACATAGTTTTAAAGAATGGTATTGACATTGATCTATAGAGGGTGAATGCCATTTTGTCTCTTTATCTCCCAAGCTATAAGAAAGGTCTTCAAAAATTATTAGGAATAATCAACTTTATGAGGATATTTACATCAAACTTTTCTACCTTTGTCAAGCCTCTTACCTTCATACTCAAAAATAATGTTGTTTTTAGATAGTCAAGAGAAGGTAAGGACAGTTTTGAAAGTATTAATAAATCCATTTATCAACATCCTACTCTTGTGAATCATAACTATGACAAAGGCTTCATTATTTATTCCTTTGGAGGAAGTGAGAACATTTTATCTATCCTCACTCAATAAAATAGTGATCAAATGGAGTAGCCAATAGCCTGTTTTAGTTAAGTACTAAAGGATTACGAGCTGAGGTATATTTTTGTTAAAAAGTATTTGTTATTATAAGATATCTTAATAAACTTAGGCACATGATTTATAATAACATAATTCAACTAATGGTGCCTCATCGAAGTGTGAAACAATTCATTTTGAGTAAGCATGTCAATGGAAAGAGATTATGATGGATTACCAAGGTTATGGAGTATGATGTTCATACCAATATCACTAAGCTTGTAAGGGGTAAAGGATTGTGTGAACAACTTGAAACAGAACTTGAATTGGATAAAATTAATATATATATGTTACAATAATACCAATCAACTTCTTTTCATCCTCCAAACAACTAGACTTGAGATATGATTGTTTTCTTACAAGCAGGTGAGTATCTTCAAGGTCTTGACAAGGAAAAGAGGAGGTATTTCATGTTACAATCCATTCCCCTTATCCTTTTTGATGTGTTTTTATTTATAAAGGACATGAATGGAATTCTATTAATTTTTATTAAGCATAAATAGGTTGTGAGAGTCATTTAAAATTTTAATGATGGCCTATGAGGAGGTCATTTCTCACAAAAGACTATTGTTGTTAAAGTCATAAGAACTAGTTATTACTAGTCTGATTTATTAGAGATGCTAAAAAAAGGGTGGAAAATTATAATAAGGGTGCTTACATTATACAAAATCAAAGGTTAGTTTCCCTTCCTCTTCACCTTATTCAAATAGATTAGTCCTTTGTTTAATGGGGTTTAAACTTCATTTGTATGATAAATCCACCATCTAGTGTTGATCATAAATGGGTTTTGACAAGTACTAATTACTTCACTAGATCGGTTAAATTAATTACATTGAATGAGGCTACTAAGTCTCCCATACTATACTTACTTGAAGGTATAGTTACAATGTTTGGTGTCCCTTTTACTATTATTTTTGACAATGTTAAAGCCTTTATAGGCACTCAAATTAGTGAATGGTAAATTAATCATGGGATCTATCTTCAAACTTGTTCAAACTATTACCCTCAAAGAAATGGTTTATCTAAGTTTACAAATAAAATTATTTTAAGGATCATTAAAAAGACAATAGAGGATAATCAAAGAGTTTGGTATACCAAATTTAAGACAGCTCTTTGGGCTATAGAATCACACCTAAGAGAGACACCAGTAATTCTTCCTTCATGTTAGTGTATGGAAGAGAGGTAAAACTTCCCTTATCATTAGAGTTTACTATTTTGATCTTTCACAATAGCTTGAAATACTAGATAATGATGTAATGATAGTATGATTGGTTGAGTTAATGGAGCTAGAAGGGGTAAGAAATCAAGTAATGCATACTCTTGAGGCTCATCAATCCCATATGAAGAAAAATTTTGACAAAAACATTGTTGTTATAACCTTCAAGGAAGGAGATATATTTTTAAAGTGGGACTAATATAGATCCAAACCTATAAAACATTATTAAAAAAAAAAAAAAAAAAATTGATTGCAGTGTCCCTACATTATCACTAGCTATGAACAAGCAAACCTTTCTAGCTCTCAAGGCTGAATGGAGAAGCACTACCTATCCCAATCAATGGGATACACCTCAAAATCTACCTTTAAGGTCATTTTCACCCCTTGTACATAGTAGTGTCATTTTTTTCATTCCTCCAAGTGCTATTTTCAATTCATTTCTTTTTTGATTTCTTGTTGTGAGTTTTGAGGCTTCTTTAGTTTGTATATAGCTTGGTCAAGCATGTTTTAGTCATGGTTTCACTTTTTTATTTATTTATTTTAAGACCTTTAGTGACTCCTATACCCAATATACTTACATAAGGCTACTATATCCTTGATTAAGATGAAAGTAAGCTATGGAGATTACAAAAATGTTGAATTTTTAAGTCCTCTCAATATTCGCATCACTTCACATGCTAGAAATAGTAATTTAAGGACAATACCAACTGAGAAAGAGATAGTAGTAGATTCATGTGGATCACCTTAGACCAAAATTAGTTATTTCATAAATTACTCAGGGTTTCCCATACATTTTCATGTTGTATTAAGGCCTAATATGCATATTGAGGTCATGAGATCATATCAGCCCTTATCAAGGCCTATGTAAAGACTAAATTAATTAAAATGTGTTTTTCAATGTAAAAACAAATCAAAAGGTCCTAGATAATTTTATTAGGTCATGAAAAAAGCTCAAATATTCTAAAATGGGAATAAAGGTCATCCAAAAGGTTTGAAACTCCTTCACAAATCCACTAAGTCCATACATCTTACTCAAAGAGTGTCTTTGACCTTATTTTACCTCTTATATTTATTTCTTGTGGATTCCTTATAACTTATAACATGGAAAAAACTTAGTCAATATCATGATTAGGTATATTTCACCTTTCCAAGCTCTCATTCAATAAAATCTAAGTAATTTTTTATTACTTACAAGGTGTTTCAATTCAAGTTTTAGGAAGGTTTCTCAACCTTTTACTCATTCTTGGATATAAAAGTGTCATATGATTCATACAAGTCTCCAAACATGGATATGAGTCCATGGATCTGCAAAAGAAGGCACAATAATGGTTCTTGATTAGTCAAGTTTTCATGCAAAAGTTTTAAGTAAGTTTCTAACCCATGCATCATGAGAATTAGTAATGGAAGATCTGAGAATACTAATGGTTTTCATGATGTTTCCAATGTCTACAATCATGTTTCCAAGGTTCTTCTTTAAGTTTGAGACAATAAAAAAAAGTTTTCATCATCCAAAAGCATGATTGTAGGCCTGCAGGAAGTATGTAGGGTCCTGTCAAAGATATTGAGCAAGAAACATAAGGTTTTCAAGGTCTATAAGATGAAATTTTAGATGTTGAAATAATGTTTATAGGATTCTCAAGAATTTTTTAATGTCAAAATAGAGTTTTCATGAGAAAAAAATAGACTACGGGTTTGTATAAAATCTAAAGCAAGGAACAGAGGTTGAAGAGATCAAAAGGCTCCTAAAGATCATCAGTGATGAGTTTTAGGTCCTTGAGGAAATAAAATGAGGTCTGCAAGCCAAAAACACTCTATTTTTAAGAGTTTACAAGAGAACCAATGTGTGTTTAATAAGATTTCTCCTCATGCATGGTACTTAAAAAGTTTTGTAAGGGTCTTGGTAAGCCTTGATGTAACTCTTGGCTGTCTCCAAACTTGATAATAAAGTATATATCATGTGTATCTACTAAACACCCTTTAGAGATCTAAACTCTATTTAAAAAGCCATTAAAACTCTAAGCCAGTGATAATACATTTTGACTACTTTTAGGCTTGGAGAAGCATAAGATAAGGTTGTAGACCTCTTCATAAGGTTTTAGGGATATTCAAATCAAAAATCAAGTATTTATGCAAGTTACAAGTATGAAATTAAAATAAATTAATAAGAAACATGAGGTTATAAGTATATATGGTAAAAAATAGATGTTTTAAGCATCATCTAGGAACTTCAACAAGTTTGTAATATAAACTACAAGGTTTACATGATCTTGTAGTGATAAAATAGGTTCTATAACATGATATAAGAATGATAATAGGTTTTTAGATAGATATTTCAAGATTTCAAGCATGATATAAATACACCAAAACATCTCTATCATAGTTTCCAAGGCTTATTGACTGGTCATATAATTATAAGATAGGATTTTAAAGCTCTTAAAACCTAGTTAATAGATTTACAGTAAGGCTTATATGGTTTCCTTAATGTTATAATTTTAATACAAGGTTTTTAGTGTTAAGATAATTTTGTAGAGTTTTTAAAAAATTAATAATTTCATTTTATCCTATAACAATCCTATGAAAACCTCATATGACTCCTAGGGATGAACTTGAAGCTACAATTGATCAAGAACAGTTCAATAATCTCAATCATGTTTCTAAAAGAGTAAGGAATAAAATGTTTAATATTTTTCCTAATAATGGAGAATACCATCTCCACAATTTTTGTGTGAGATTATAAAATGGAAAATGTGGGGTATGAAGTAAAGGGGCATGTTGGAATACAAGGTATTGAATAATTTTCTCATATGAAACATCTTTCCAACCCACTCTTGACCAATACAGATGATGAAAGACCCTCCAAGTCATATAATCTATGCATTTAAGGCCTCTAACTATGAAATTAATGTTTATTAAACCTCTTAAGGTGTTTAAAATTCATGAAACAACCTAAACATGTTTCTAAGGACTAAGAAAAGATATGTTCAAACTAATCAATGGTTCAAGTTGTTTGACAAGGTGATTAAAACACTGAAACCATTTGGAAAATTTCTCCTAAATAAGTGAATCCTCCTCAAGGTGATTTAATTTCATGAGAAACATGTTCAAAGAATATAAATGTGTGATTTATGTCAATTTGAGACCTATTTTGGTGTGGGAAGGCTTAACAAAGAATCTAAGCAATAATAACAAGTCAAGATTCATCAGACAATAGTAGTGATGTAGTATATTTTAAATGGTTAGATTTCCTATCTATATAAGAAAATTGTTATCAATATATAAGAATGGAAGTGAACACAATCTTAAATAAATTGAATTCAAGGGAAAGATGCAACATGAAGTTACAATAACAAGATAACAACCAAGGGATAGATAAATAAAGTCACAAAATCATTTATTACTTACAAAAAATATTCACAATTACATTGCATTTGAATAAGAAGGATCAGGTTAATATAACATATAAAAATAGCATAGGGTCATATTTTATATTATATGTATGAATTATATATCACCTTAGTCTTATACACTTGGCAAACTAAGACCTTGGAAATTCTTCTCAATTCTAGACCTTTCCCACTTTTAGAAGTCTCACATCTACTCTATCTTATTCCCCTTAACCTATCTCTTCGTTAGATTAGTCTTATGTTGATGAACCAAACCTTATTTATTTCCCATAATTTTTAAAATATGATTTTCTCATCCCCATGCAATTTTTGGGCCTATAGCTATTTCCTAACTACCAAGACATCATCGTCAACCCTACACACCTGCATTGATGCAAGTATCCCACCCTGACACAAGTGTCCAATGCTCTAAAGTCATATAATATTCAAATTAAATGTATCATAATTGTATACCTAGGTTATTTTATGATATTTATTTCTTGATAAGAGTGGTATATATTCATGATCACTCCTCTTTCATTCCTCACCTAAACACTTCTTACCTACTCACTAGAAAACTTACCAAATGCATTCAAATAAACACTCAAGTGATCAAAGTTTCCTTATTTATCCTATTTCCATATTATTCATAGGTAAAAAACATACATGAGTTTGAATTACTAAATGAGTATTTCAAGAGCTATATTTTCTAAGCTACAAGCTAGTTCATTATTGTATTTACTTTTCACACATTGCATGATTCACACATAAGATAAAGCATAGGGTATAAATATATCAGTCTAAGGACCTTTTCATAGTATTGGATATGTAGATATTGCTCATTGGCATATGGGTATTTGGGGTTAGCTTGACACTATGTGCCCACTGACCCATTTTTATCAAGGTCACTATGAAGATAAATAATTAGGGTTTTATAAATTCATAAGGATTGATAATCCATGACCCATATCTGAATATACTAGAAAGAAGGTGATGAAAAACACAAAAGCATCTGGGTGGTAGCATATTTTTCCATTAGGTATTTTATAGAGGACACCTACATCTAGTTCAAATAGTAGTGTCAACACAACCATCCAAGGCTGATGCTAGTGTCCATGGCTCCAAAGGCACTTAATCTAGAATTTGGTGATTGTTCTAGAATACTCTTATAATTTTCTTCCTACCTATTCCAAATCCATAATTGTGTTAGAATTAAAACCAACCAAGTACATTTTTTATTTGTCATTTACATATCTAGCATAGTTTTACTTACTATTTTTAGCCCAACTCAATTTAATAAATTCAGCATATGTTGTATCTAAGTTTAGCAGTTAATTAGCCTATTGTAGATTTTATTATACCCATATGCATTGTGATTTATATATTATTAACCTTATCTACCTAAGTAATATCTTTATCCAAATTTAGGATTAAACATTTTGGTAAACCCAATTTTCATAATCATTTTGATATCAACAAAAACTTCCTTCAGTTTGCCAAAATAAATTTTGTGAATGTAGCATTTTACTATTATTATTATGTTTATACATACAAGTCACACACTATAATTTTGTTTCTCTATTTTTTTAGGTTTGTCTCATTTCCTATTTTTATATAAAACCATATCTTAGATTTTTTAAAAACTCATCCAATAGTTTGAAATTGTTATATCCTTATTGTATCATGATTGATTACTCCTTAGAATTTGTATGCCTTTCTTATCCTATTCTCATATCAAATTTTAGAACAAATAAAATCGATACAAAGGATCTTCTTCCTCCTCCTAACCCTAAGGAGGTTGATAACTATCATCCCTCCAACCAAGTCCCATTATCACTCCTTCAAGGGATAAGGTAGGTGGTGCATATATGCATATTCAATTTAAAGTACCTAGGGTTTGTGATTTTGAAACCCTACGCTATAAAATAAATAGTATGATATAGTTAATCATGTGTTTGCATACTCATCTACCAATATGGTTTTGAATAAGGTTTCTAAATAGGTGATCCAAATATTATACCAAGGGTTACTAAGTGACCAAGAGAGATATTAATATAAATGATTTGAAACATAGTGATAAAATTACCTCCTCTACATCACATAAGGAGATCTAAATACTATTGTTCATATCATAGAAAACATGAGCATCATACAGAGTGTTATTTTGCATTAAAGAACAAAATACAAAGTCAGAAAGGTAGTGGTGATCATATCATTGATACATCAACCAAGAAAATCACTCACATTATGATTACCTCTCCCAAATAATAAGTATCAAAACAATAAATGTGGGTGATAAAGAAAAATCTAGAGAAAAAATAGTGGTCAATATCAAACATGGAACATGAAAAGGTTCAAAAAGAAGAATCAGATCAAGAAAATGATAAAATTTACCTCTCAATAATGATACTTATTTTTCAAAATAATGTGGTTTTGGAATGAAATATTTACAAAAATTTGGTTATCATGGTCAAATATTGCAAAAACATTCCCAAGGCATCACTCATCCTAGTGCCACATATGATCATAATGGCCATCAAGGATTAGTTTATAATGTTAATACTAATTCAAATCATTTAAGTATGCATTTTTCTAATACAAAAGAGAAAGAACCTAAAAATGATAATTAAGTACATAAGGAATAATTCCATTAAGAGTAATCAATGCATAAAAAGGATGATTTAAAATAAAAACACTTATAGATGCAATAATTAGAGAAACAAAATATTCCAAAGGCAATGCTATATAAAAAACAAGAACAAAATTTTCCAACTTAAACTCAAGAAAATTAAATGAGTATTCTCAAAAGAGGGTTTCTAATAAAAGAGGTCAAAAAAATAGACACTTGACAAATATAATGTTCTAAATGTGGTTACAAAGGGTGGAACTATAGGCCCTTCCTCATATCAAAACACTTCTACTCTCACTATTTATATAGATGGTGATCACTCTACAGATGAAGAGATCATCAAACCATGTTCTGATCCACTTGATAACTTACCACATAATATATTCATATTTACAAGACCTAGTATCTATAGATTGAATCCATCACTAACAAATGAGAAACCAAAAGTCACAACCACAAAATATACCAAGGACAAACTTACCAAAAGAGCATGATACACTTTTTGAATATGTTATGTACACATATGGTGCATCTTATTTAGCATAGGTTATAAATTCACCACTCCTAAATGATTCTCATCAATTAGACGGGATCATTGGGTATTTTTTTTAACTTTAAATATTCTAAAATACCAAAAAATAAAAAAACTCCAAAAATATTTTTCATATAAAACATGTTATATTGGATCCTTGGCATCTATATGTTAGTTCTATGTTGATGTATGACATGTCATTTATTTAACCATACACATGTGTGTCACACTTTTATTTGAGTGTTATATTGGCATATACAGATACATGATCTATTTCTATTTCAGATGTTAGGATTCCCCTCTACTCATATCATATGGACATTAGGGGCATCCACTTATTTGATCACAATACTCATAAGATATATGGTTTGAGGATAAATTTTCATTATCATGTTTGACCTTATATGATTATGCATGCTTTTGTCTATGATTATATATTTCACACAACTATGCACTTGATATTTTGTGCTAACATAATTGATCCATGGGCTACTATGATATGCTTATATTATTTTCTTATGTTTTCCTTTAAAAACTTCCTTGAGTGTGATCCCTTTCTATTATCTTGCTTCTTCAAGAATTTGAATATGCTCCTTTGCTTAGGGCCCTATGCCTTTAAAGTATTTATTTGATAGTTTAATATGTCATTATTTATTGTATGGACATTTGAGTATGTCATTCTTTCTTTTATGAACATTTGACCAAGTCAGACTCCTTTGATTTTGTGACGTTTGAATATGCCCCTTATTTGTAATCTCTTCGGACCATTCTATTTTGACTTATTTTTTAATGATATTGTGTTTTGGCTTGATTTACTTTTTGGACTTGTACTATTACTATCTAAACCTTGTCATGATCTTTATCATACATCTTAAGCTTTCATTTGATTACATTGTTACATACACTTCAATGTTACATTTACCTATACATGTTATTATATATACTACATGGTTTATTCACATTTATATGGTTATATTATCCTTTTAAGGTTAGGTAACTACTAGTTTATATTCTTCCCTTTCCTCAAAGGGCAGCTGGGGCATGTCAGTGGGTGCATGTCATAGAGGCATGTTATCCACATCAAAATAGTTTTTAGATTTAGTGCAGACATGATTTATAACCATGTTTTCCACACTTATTCAATATTTAGGTACACCCTAACTTAATGGGGTCATGATTTGGAAGCATGTTCTCCACACTTATTAAATATTTTGGCACAATAAGATTTTATGGAGGCATGTTTTGTAAACATGTCCTCCACATTAGAACTCATATAAATTGTTAGATTTATCCATATATAGTGGGGTAATGATTTCGAAGCATGTTTTTCACACTTACATAGTTTTCAAATTGGCCAAAGCACACAATTGCATAATTTAGAGCCATAGTTATGGCAGAATTCTATACATAGGTACCATTGTTATACATAATTTTAGCATGGGACGTATCTAAGGTGCATTTTTTATGTAAATCCAAATTAGTTTAATATTTCAAAACACTCTTGGGGACTATCACTACTCACTAAGTTAGACTCTTACAGACTATATTGACCGAATCTACTATAGTAGTTGGTTTGATTTTGGTATGGTTAAGGTAATTAAATCAGTCAATATTGAAATATTTTTAGGATAGACTTGCTTGTATCATTTATCCTCACTATTTTGATAGTGTGAGTTGACTTAGTTTACTCACATTAACTAGGTTATAAGTATGATTGAGTTGCATAATTTAATTAATCTCAATTGTCAGGTGGCAACTCTCATTTTATCCAAGGTTGGGGGCATGTGCCTTCCAATATCTCTCTATATCCTTATATATATTCACTTCCTAAATTTATATTTTTATCTTAATCTTATTTTTGGTGATTCATAATGATAATATTTCAAATCTAGTTACCAATAGGCAAGGTAGTTGT
The DNA here is from genome assembly GCA_037957365.1 of Torreya grandis. Classification (NCBI taxonomy): domain Eukaryota; kingdom Viridiplantae; phylum Streptophyta; class Pinopsida; order Cupressales; family Taxaceae; genus Torreya; species Torreya grandis. Next base: position 2,106,396 of record JARHVA010002714.1, on the reverse strand, counting down.
ATTTATACACAAGTGTACTCCTACACCTTGCTCTTTTAATTTTAATCATTTCAAATTATTTTCAATTTCAGATTATATGCACTAATTTTATATTGTAACATGCTCTTGTTTTCATGTCAGTCACCAGAAAAAAAACTCAAGTTAGACTGACTTAAAGTCAAGGTGTGTTATACACACCTAGGTACACATTTCTTCTCCTTTAAACTAGCAATTTCATTACAAGATTAAAGGGGGTAAATGTAGACAATATTTATGAATTATATACCACCTTAGTCTTTTACAATTGGTAAATTTAGACCTTGGTTTTTCCTCTCATTTTTAAACCTTTCCTAATTTTAGAAGTCTCTCATCTTCTTTATCTTATGATTTTTGGCATATTTCTTGATCTAACTAGTCTTATGTTGATGAACTAGACCTTCTATATTACCCAAATTTTTTAAAATATGCTTATTTTATGACCCTATAATTTTAAATCCTATACCTATTTCCTAACTACCAGGACACAACCATCATCCCTAGATGCCTACATTAACATTTGTGTCATACCCTGATACAGGTGTCTAGTTTCCTAAAGTCATCAAATTTTCAAATGAAACATATGCTAATGATCATTCTAAGTGATTTTATGTGATATATTTCCTAATATGAGTGGTATATATTCACAATAACTCCTCATTCATTCATCACCTAGAAATTTCTTCCTTACTCACCAAGTAACTTACAAACTGCATTCAATCAAGAAATCAAGTGAGCAAAGCTTCCCTATTTTATATTATTTCCATATCAGTCATTGGTATAAAAAATTCAAAAGTCTAAATTACTAAAGGATTAGCTCAAGATCTATATTTTCTAAGTTACAAGCTAGGTCATTATTGTACTTTCCTTCTACAAATTGCATGATTCATACATAATCCAACATATAAGGGAGAAATACATCAATATGAGTTCCTCTTCATAATGTTATCTATGTAGGTAATACTCATTAATATAGGGGTCTTTTGGGTCATCTCGACACTATATACCCACTAACCCACTTTTCCCAAGATCACTATGAAGATGAATAACTAGGGTTTTACAATTTCATGAGTGATAGTCCATGAACTAGCTCTAAATGTATTAGAGTGAAGATGATTAAAAACCCATAAGAATATATTTGGTCACATCCTTTTTCCAAAAATTATTATTATAAGATGCCTACATCTAGTTCAGATAGTAGTGTTGACATAACTATCCAAGACTGACACTAGTGTTTGTGGCTCTAAAGCCACTTAATCCATTATTTAGTGACTATTCTAGAATCCTCTTCCTATATTATTCCTACCTATTCTATGTCCAAAAAAAATTTAGCATCAGAACCAACTAATCACATTATTTCTTTATCATTTGCATAGCTATCATAGTTGTACTTACTATTTTTATCCTATCTTAGTTTAATAAATTTAGCATATGTTGTATCTAAGTTTACCATTTAAGACCTATTGTAGATTTCATTATCATCCTTGTACATTATCATTTATATATTCTTAACCTTATCTACCCAAGTAGGATCCATATCCAAATTTAGGGATAAACACATATCTAAATTCTAGGAATTTGACATACTTAGAAACTCCCAAAAATCAATGACTTGCTCAAATGATAAAATTGGATATCTAATAAGAGAGAAGAGAAAAGAGAGGGAAAATTTTTCAATACACAACTACCCACTACCATAAGTAGAGGATAATTAAATAAAATTCAGCATTTTATCCCATATTGTAGCTTATTTTTAATTTTAAATAGCTCAAGAAATTTTCACTAAGTTTCTCATGATGCTCATGCTTATTTACTTACTTTCTTGATTTTTATTTGACTTTAGCTACTTATTTATTAAATTAAAATTTATTTTAATGTATAAAATAATATTTTTTGGGCCTTTTACCCATAAATTTTTATTTAGTTTACATCTTTCATTACATGTACTTCTTTTAAATTAAGCCTTTATTTAAATAAGTGGAGTGAGTCCACTAGCTAAATAAAGTTATAGCTATAGAGCATAAATAGATACATTAAATCCTAGAAAATAAATCCATAATCCTTATAATAATGAAGATAGAATTAATAGAATCCAATGAAAGAAATTATTAATAATTATTATTTATATGTTTTACAAAATTTGAATATTTTTAGTTTTGATTAATCTAGAACATAATAATCCAAAATAAGTAAAACATTCTTGTGAACTCAATAATGTAGTTGATAATCAATTTATTATTCCTAATAATCAATTTCTAGTGACACTATTTATTGGTAATCAATTTCTTATTCCTAATAATCAAAAGACTGTAAAACATCTTATTAATATTCACTCCAAGGATTCTCAAATGGATCAAGGTTATCTTAGAATGTATTATTCAAAAAACTCTCAACCATTATTATACAACTATTTGACTTCAAATATTTATACTTATCCATTGCCTATAGGATATTGTCACACATAAGCCTTCACCATTTGTTGGTAAAGGTGTCTTAGAACAATGTCTTAGAGCCTTCTATTCATCATGTTCATACTATGTATCTAATGATAATGTAGATACTAAAATATGATTTATGTATTACCTCAATCATGTATACTTGGAAAATATCTATCACGATTGTACCTTTTAGTTATCAGCCGACCCGCTACTGAAAGACTCATGTTCACTATCTATTTGTGCCTAAATTTATTATCTCTTAGTTTAACCATTATTATTCTGATCACCAAGCCTTATAAACTATGTAAAAATATGAAACCCTATTTATTATCCTTCACTCCCAATTTTAAACACATGCTTATTTTCTATCTTCTTAGACACTTGCATCCCAAACAGACACCTACATCGACACAAGTGTCCACTTTTCTTAAAAAGTGTTGAGTACCAAACTTTATCCAATTTTCAAATGAAATGTATCCTAAAGGTTAGCCTAAGTTATTTATTTCAAGATATTTCTAAAATGGATTGGTATATATAAGATCAACCCTTATTCTTTCATCACCTAGCAAACACTATGAACTCATAAGCTAATATACCAAAAGGCACTCAATCAAGAATTAAAGTGAGTAAACCTTCCATGTTCATCCTTATTTATATATCAATCATAGGATAAGTATTACCAGATGTCTTAGTAATTTGAAAAATAGTTTATGAGCCATATTTTCCAAGTTACAAGCTAGATCACTACATGTCTTTATTTATCACATGTCACATCCTTATGCACACAAAATCCAACATGAAAAGGAGAAGTACATAATTTTAATGCCTTATTTATATTATTATATATGTAGGCAATGCCGATTGATAGTGGTATCCTTGGGGAAACTTAACACTATGATCCCACAACTCATTTTTCCCAAAATCACTCCAAGGGTGAAAAAGCTAGGGTTTGATCATTTGATATAGTGATATCCTATTAACTTGAGATATATACATAAAAATATATGTGATAGAAAACTCATAAGGATTTATTTCATCACATATACATCTAATCATTATTCTGTATAGGACACGTGGAAGTATTAAACACCTAAGTCAATGTAATTACATAGATCTGATGTAAACATTTGAGGCCATAGGAAGGATATTACTGGCATATGGTGATTATTATAGGATCACCTTCTAGTCCATTTCCATCCTATTTTAGATAATACCTACATGAGCACAATAAACTAGCTAAGCACCATTTATTTCTAATTCATTATAATATCTATTAATAGTTGTACTTTACTATTTTTAGCAATATTAGTTGTATAAATTTAAAATACTATTTGCCTAAGTTTTCTATTAATTAGCTTACACATTAGGTTATTTCACAATCCTCACATAAAATCTATTTCAATTCCCCTTACCCTAGATACCACACATATTAATTTAGGGTTAAATATATAAGTTACTTATAAATATTTTTCCTAAGATCCTTAAATTACATGCCTTGTGATGGTTTTATGACCTTTATCTTCAATCAATACATGTTTTCAATAATTTAGATAAAAAAAACTATTGACTTACTTATTTATTAATATTATTGATAAGGTATCATATGCTCAAATTATAAAACTAAATCAAGTACCTAACAAACCCATTAATGGCTATGTGTTTCTCTATAAGACATGATCTTAAAAATGATAAATCCTATAGCCAACTGTTGATGATATTTTTTTATTATCACCTTAATCTTGTACACTTGGAAAACCTAAACATTGGTTGTTACTTTTATCTCTACACTCTCCTTACTTACACGAACCTTACATATGTTCTATATTGTTCCCCTAGGGCTAACTCTTACTCTAACTAGTCTTATATTTATGACACAAACATTCCATCTTGGCTAAAATTCTTAAAATGTATTTATATTACAACTATACAAAGTTTGATAATATAACTATTTTGATACTCCTTGGACATTAACATCTAGGATAGATAGTAGGATCGATGTTACTGTCTTACCCTAATGCAAGTATTCAATGCCCTAAAGTCATCCAATTTACAAATAAATTATATTCTAATGGTTATCCTAAGTGATTTAATGTGATTTATTACTTGAGGATTTATATAAATACAAAATCAATCCTCATTCATACCTCACCTATAAAAAGACCAAGACACTTATTAAAATCACTTTATCAAGTATTTAATTGATCAAAAATTCTGTATTTCCACACCAGTCATAAGCATGACACATCAATAGGTCTAAAGTACTAAATGATCATCCCAAGAGACTAGTTTTCTAATTTATAAGCTAAGTAACTATTGTACTTTACACACAATTTATGATTCACACACAAGCCAACACATAGGGGACAACTTCATGATTTTTAGGTTATCTTTTAGATTATTTGATATTTAGGTAAAGCCCTTTAATATCAAGGCCATTAGGGTTAACTTGACACCAAGTTCTTGCTAACCCATTTTTCCCAAGGTCACATTGAAGATGGTAATCTAGGGTTTTACCATTTCACAAGGAGCGATAGTCTATAACATAGATATAAATGCACTAGAGTGATGATGAAGCCAAAAATAAAATCATCCTAAAGGTCACATCCTATTTTACCATATATTATATATAGGACATTATATTTAGACTCAGATATTAGCATCAACACAACTATCTAGGGTTGATATAACTATTCAGATAGCTAGAGGCACCAGACCTAGAATCTGACAATTGTTCTAGAATTTTATTCCTACTTGGTTCTAGCCTATTCCAAATCTAGAACCACATTAGCAATAGAACAATCTAAATACTCCTATTCTTGGTTATTTATATATCTAGTAGAGTTGTACTTTCCATATTTAGACTATCTTAGCATAATAAATTTAGTGTATGCTTATATCTAAGTTCTAAATATAATTGACCTATTATATATCTGATTATCACCATTATGCCATTTCATTTATATATTTTTAACCCTAATACTAAAGTGAAATACATATCCATATATTTTTTATTTTAGGGTTAAAAATTATCTGAAGCCAACATAAGTGAATGTAATTTTTTTGATTCCTAGGGTTTTAAACCATCTAGGATTTTAGATTATTATAATTTTTAATTTTCTTATAAGGTTTATTTTAAATTAAACCCAAGTGTGTCCATAAATTAGAGGTTATTTCTATAGAACATATTGAGCTTCCCATCAACCCATTCAAGATGTCTCAAACTAATGAGGGATCTCATATCTTGGATCATGATGACACCCATGTGAACAATGAATAAAATATTGATAGGGTTATCATAGAATAAGATTATGATAATTAAAATTGAGAAAGAAATTAAAATGAACAAGAAGACCATGATAAAATGCATGCAATTCCCTTGTTTCATTACTACAACTAATAAAATCCTTAAGATCTTGATAAGATCCTAAAAACTATACTTAAATCCCAAAAATCCAAAACTTTAGTGGACACATCTATCCCCTTGAACACACTAAAATTAAATACATGTAATGGGGACATGGATTATGTGTTTAAACCTTTATTACCTAAAACTACTATTGATACATATGTTATGGACATACCCATTGTTTCAACACAAATACTAGTTTTAATGCCTATTACTACTCAAAATAAGTTTTCATCCCCTTTGGTGACTACTCAAATTTCTAATCTAAATCCCATCAGGCCTATAATTCAATCATTCCTTCAAGTTATAAAAACCTTGAATGAAAATATTACAAACATTGAAGAAAAATCTTTAAGATCCCCTCACGCTATAGATTTTTAAGATGTGTGGCATAACTCTCTTTCACTTAAAATCTCTTTGCACCCTTTAATAACTAGATTTGTTTCAACTAAGTTCACATTTTATGATGGCAAGGGTGATACTAAACAACATATTCAAACCTTTTATGTGGCATGTCTTGACTATGCTTCCAATGATAAAATTTTGACCAAATTATTTCCAAGAATCCTCAAGGACTATCTTTTGAGTTGCCTCTATGAATTACCTCTCCAATCCATGAAAGCATTCAAACCTCATGTAGACTAGTTTTTAGCACACATTTCCATTAATATTTACAAAAATGTTTCATATGCTTAGATTGTCAAAATCAAATAAGGAACTAATGAACCTATCAATGGATATGTCTTGAGATATAAGACAATGTTAACCAAAATGACCAATCCTATGGCAAACAAAGAGTTACAAGATATATTCAAGCAAAGTTCTCTTGCTTCTTTACATGAGTCCATTTTATTTAAAAAAGTTTTAATAATTTTATGACTTATGCCATGTTATATAGGACTGTGAAATGAAGCTTATATCATTTAATAAGCACAAGTATGTAACAAAAAAAACCATTTTCATCTACATCTAGTATAAATTTAACAATAAAACCAAGTTTTAAGGTAAAACCTTGGGATCCTAAAAAATAAAAATAACCACCATTATTAACATAGATGCATACTAGCCTAATCAACTTGTTTGATCTAATATACCAAGGAGATTGTTTAAATGTTTACTTGAGTCCCTAGCTCCATCACTCTCATGGTTACTAGAGTACCAACCTATATCTCTCCCTCATCATATTGATGTGTATATGATTTGATCTCTACCTAAAGAATATGATGTGAATTCTTATTATGATTATCATAAAGGACCAAGAAATTCTACAAGTAGATTTTTTACCTTGAATCACAAGATCCAAGATCTTATCAATGATAATAATATTTAATTCAAGGATTATTCATATCAATTAGGTTCACAACCTAGCGATCACCATAAATATAAAACATTTAATAATATTTTGTAAGACCGTTCTAAAAAGTAACCAGAAGTCAAAATGGCATTTAATAAACATCCTTGTCCATCACATTATAAACACCCATTAGATGGGATTAAAAGGACCAAGACATTCTACAAGTAGATGTTTTACCTTGAATCACAAGATCCAAGATCTTATTGATGACAATAATATTTCATTCAAGGATTCTTCATAGTAATTAGGTTTACAACCTAGCGATCACCATAAATATAAAACATTTAACAATATTTTATAAGACCGTTTTAAAAAGTAACTAGAAGTCTAAATGGCATATAATGAACATCCTTATCCATCACATTATAAACACCCATTAGATGGGATTATTATTACTTACACGTAACATATACCTCTTATGGTTCATAAATATCATATTTCTTTTGATGACAATGAAATTAAGGGTGATGATTCCAATATTCATTCCATATTCATTTGATCATACCTTGATAAAAAAAACCCACACATAGTGTTATGATTGATAATGGTTCAAGTGAAAAAAATTTCACCATGACATTACTTACACACATGGGCTAAAATCGTCATGATTTACACCCCAATACTATATCATTTAGAGCATTTTATGGGACATCCCATAAGGTTAATTTTGATATTGACATGATTTTATAGGTTGGTATTGCACATATAGTTGTTACCTTTTTAGTTATCCCTTTTATAGGCATATTTTATATGTTATTGGAAAGACCTTGGACACACATTCTTCAAACATTATCTTCTATATTGCATGGGTGTGTCAAATACATTTATGATAATTAGGTAATTATAGTTTCTTGAATTCCATATGATCATCCTCTTGAACATAAGAAACTTATACCCAGACAACAAGATATCAATCCTACTAAGGATAATCCATTAGAAAAGGGTAAACAATAGGCAATCCCCTTTACTAAGCAGTCGGTATTTGAGAGACCATTACATTAGTGACATATAGTGGATTCCATGGAATACCAATCCTATACTGCAAACCATGTTTAGATATAGAGAGAACCTACACATGTTCCTCTTATTTTTACTATAAATAAATAAACACTCAATGATGGGTTCCAAAAACCCCTACTCTGATTAATCCTACTATTGATTTAGGACCACAGAGCCCTATTTTACATATAAAGAGCACCATCAATACGAATACAATAGATATTATACCTATAAATGCTCCTTATCCATGTACATGGGGTATTACAGTAGATTTATAGTGGGAATATATCTATGACCATAAGTTAAATGGAATCATAGGATAATCTTCTTTATCTTCAAAAATATGAGTAAAATAAAAAAACATTCAAAAAAAAACACTATCAATACTTACCTATTCTATTAGGTCTTTCACATTAATGTGTTCCTTCTATATCATGGACCAAATACTTATTTAATCTTACATACACATTTGTGTTACACTTCTACATTAGGTGTGATATAGGCATACAAAAATACATGATAGAATCATATTTTGGATGTTGAGATTTCCATCAAATCATATCATATGGACATTGGGGGAATCCACTTCTTTGATATTGATACATAATTTATATGATTCAATGATCACTCTACACTATCATGTTTGAGCTTACATATGCACTTACACATGCCTTTTATCCATGATTATATCTTACACAGGTTACTTCATATGCTATAAAATTCACATACTTTTATAACACATTGTATCCATAGACCACTATGACATCTTTATGTTATTTTATTATGATTTAATTTATGCACTTCCTTGAGTGTCTTGTCTCAATTATTTGAGCATTTTAATATACTCATATACTTATGGAACCCGTGCATATGTATGTTTTATTTTATATTTTCATAATTCCATTATTTATTGTATGTACATTTGAATATGATATTATTTATTCCATGTATATTCTCCTAATTCATATCCCTTTAATTGTGTGGTAGTTGAGCATGCCCCTTGTTTGTGGTCCCCTTGGACCATTACTTTTTGACTTGATTTTGACTGCTTTTATGTGTGTTCTTTTTTTATTTTTGATCTTGTACTATTACTATCTAGACATTGTCATGATCTTTATCATGCATCTTACTCTTAAATGTGATCACATTGGTTATATTCACTTCAAGGTTATATTTACCAAGACATGTTCATTCTATATGCTACATGGTTACATTCACATATTGTGAAGTTGTCTTCCCCATTTAAGGTGAGGTAAATCCCAATTATTAATTTTACCTCACCTAAAATAGGGTAATATTAGTGGGTGAATTATTTCTAATCATGTTTTCTATAATTGGCACAGTTCCTAGATTCAGTCGAGGCATGATTCAAAATCATGTCCTCCATACTCATTTAGTATTTCATACTTATATCAGTATTTAGATTCAGTGGGGACATGTCATATGGACATAGCATCCACCCATTCACAATTTTTAGATTTAGTTGGAGTATGTTCGAGAAGCATGCTCTCCACATTTATTCAATATATGGTAATTGTATCAGTTCACAAATTTAGTGGGGGCATGATTTATAAGAATGTTCTCCATAGATATTTAGTATTCAACATCTCCAATTTATAGTGGAGGCATGTTTGTAAACATGTCCTCTACATTGGTGCTTATATCAATTTAATATTTCTCCATTTATAATAGTGGAATTCTTTGGAAACATGTCCTCCACACTTACATAGTTATCCAAATTATTCAAAGCACATAATTTCATGATTGAAATTCACTTTTGTGGTAGAATTTTAACATTAGTACTATTGTTATACCTAGTTTTAACATGAGACATATATAATGTGCATATGTCATGCAACATGAGCCTAATATAACAAAATATAAATTAATTTAAGATTCTAAAAATATTACACATACTAATACCCCATGGACTTTTACAAACCATTTTAAGCCAATCTGCTAGAGTAGTTGATTTACCATTTGTTATGGTTAAGGTGATCAAATAACTAAATCATGCTAATTTTTTAGGTTAGACTTGATAATCCATTTTAGCTAGGTTATAAGTATCATTGGGTTGCAAATTTGAGATAATATCAATTAATAGGTGAAAACTCACTTTTGCTCCAAATTTGGGGGCATGTACCTCTCTCTCTCTCTCTCTCTCTCTATATATATATATATATATATATATATATATATATATATATATATATATATATATATATATATATATATCCTAATCTTAGTTTTATAGCCTTACAATGATACATGTTTAGTAAAATAGCTTATCAATAGGCAAGACAGATAGGCAAGGTGGTTGCATTGACACACAAGTGTACTCATAAACCTTCCTCTTTAAATTTAAATCTATTTCAAATACTTTTAACCTAGACTATATGCACTAATTTTAAACTATAACATGCTCTTGGTTGTAGGTTGGTCACTAGTAAATCACTCAAATTCAACTCAAGCAAAGATAAAGTGTGCATCCACACCCAAGTACTTATTCCTTTGCTTTAAAATAGAAATTTTATTACTAGATTAAAGGGGGGAAATATAGATGATATTTTGTGATTATGTATCACCTCAATCTTACACACTTGAAAAACTCAAACCTTGGTTGTTCCTCTTATTTCTCTTCTCTCTTTGCTTCCACAAGCCTTGTATCATCTCTATCTTATGCCATTTGGCCTATCTCTTAGTCTAACTAGTATTATATTTATGACACAAACATTCCATATTGCCCATATGCTTAAAATTTACTTATCTCACACCGCTAAAAGTTACGATCCTATACTTATTTTTCTACTCCCTAGACACTAACATCTAAAAAATATAGTAGTGTCAATATTACTGTCCTACCTTGATATAAGTGTCAAATGCCCTAAAGTCATCCAATTTACAATTTAAACACAATAAAATGATTGGCCTAAGTGATTTAATGTGAGTTATTAATCAAAATGGATTGATATAAATATAATATCAACCCTCATCCATACCTCACCGAGAAAAATACCAAAGAGACCAAGGCACTTATCAAAAGCACTCTATCAATCATTAAATTGATCAATACTTCCCTATTTCCATATCAAAATAGACACAACAAATATATAGGTCTGAATTACTAAAGGAGTACCCCAAAAACCCAATTTTCTAAGTTACTAGTTGGATCACTATTAGACTTGTTTTACACACATTGTATGATTCACATACAAGCCAACATTTAGGGGAGAACTACATGATTCAGAGGCCATCTTATATAATATTGTATATGTAGGTAAAATTATTTGATATTGGGGTGATTCGGGTCAGCTCAACACCATGTGCACACTATCCTATTTTTCCCCAATGTTGCATTGAAGATGGAAATTTAGGGTTTTGTTATTTCACAAGGAACAATAGTCCTTGACATAAATTTGAATGCACTAGAGTTAAGGTAAATCCAAACCCAAAAGCATCCATGTGGTCATATCTTCTTTTACTAGATATATAGTAAATGATGCTATCATTAGACTTAGATAGTAGCATTGAGGCAATCATATAGGTCTAACACAACTATCCAGATAGCCAGATGCATTGGATCCATAATGTGATAATTGTTCTAAAACTATCTTATTTATTGCTTCTACCCTATTCTATATCCATGATTTCATTATCATCATAAAAAATGTAATTTTATTATTGGTCATTTCTATATCTAACATAGTTGTACTTGCCATATTTAGATTATCTCAACATAGTAAATTTAATGTATGCTTATATCTAAGTTTAGCATCTAATTGGCTTATTATATATTTTATTATCACCCTTGTGCAATTTCATTTATATATTCATAACCCTAATACTAAATTTAAATACATATCCACACATTTTTTCATTTTAGGTTTAAATACCAACAATGAATTGTAAGATATATTGAAGCAAAGCTTACTTGTGCCTATCCATGGTTTTCTTATTTTCATACACTTTTAATATTTTGATGGAATATTCTATATGATTAAATACCATGAGGTTAACCTAATTTACATGACCAATTTAAACATGGGACCAACCCTCTCACATATTTTAATTCTAATTTTCAAATCAACCCACCTTTCAAAGTCACGTTAATGAGGCTAAAATGATGGTCAATGTAGTTTCATAACCTACTAATAGGGTTATAATTTTTTATCCTTAATGGAGAAATCTTACATTATTATTATAACCCTTACATAGTGTGTCAAAAAATTACTCAAGTGCATCCTCATATCTCTTTCTCTACCAATGGAGGTTGATTTGACAAATGCACAACCTAAGGGGTTTGATATCAATGCCTATTATGATTGGCATGGATTCTTAGGACATTCAAAGAATAGATGCTTTAGTTTTAAACATAAAATATTAAATTTAATCCAAAACAACACTATTATGCTAAATGATGATATTACACCTATTAATGATTCAATTGCACAACATAATTTGAAGCTTAAGATATTTTTAGATCCCTTTGAAAAAAAATTAGCATAATAAATAAATATTAATAATGAGGTACATATGACTTAAAATTTTCATCCTCCTCTAAATTTTTATTCTTATATAATTGAGGAAGTTCATCTTATAGATAGTCTTATTCTTACACCTATGGATACACATATATGAAGACCTACAATTACATTTGATGAGTAGGATATTATTTATGATGATGCTACCAATGCACCTTTGTTCATACATGCTTTCATTTACTCACATCCTATACACAACGTTATGGTGGATAAATATTCAAGTGAAAACATGTGCACTATGACATTGATTACTAATATTGGGTATAGACAAATATTTGATGGGTACAACTACTACATTTTTAAAAAATAATGGATAATGGCATGACTATCTTATGGGAATTATGTTACCAAGCATGATAAGGCCTAAATATATTTCTAATTAATTTTTTTCAAAAATGGTGAATCTAAAATGATATTAATATGTCCATGGATAAATACTATATGTGTGGTTCTATATTCAATACATTAATTCTTGAAATATATCTACATCAATTGATTGGTTATAGTTCTAGGTATTCCATATGGGTACCCCATCTAGCCTAAGATATTTACTCAACTACATCCATATAATTATGTTTGAAAATTGTCACAAGTTAAAATTATGAAGGTAAAGTATAGGTAAGTGATTGATCTTAATCAAATACTAATTCTCCAACATCTATTACATCAATCATCTATTTAACCTCAATAGGTGTTGCCTAGTCTATCACATCCTATGATAATTTCATATAGACCTTGTGAATGTATTTCATAATGAAAAATGAGACATTATAATAACATACTTTGGAATCCACATGTGAATATGGATAATATATCTATGTGGTACTTACATGATCATGTTTACTATGATAATTATACTACACATTTTACAGTGCATGATCCTTTATTTGATTTGAATAATGGTATACATGTGACTCCTCGCCCATGGCATGTGTCATTCACATTGATTGATCTACGACCTACACATGATAATACCATTAAGGGTATTATAGGTTATCCAAACCATAATTCAAATCAAAAAATTAAAGAATCAAAAATATATTCAAAAAATCAAATATTCAAAAAAAATACAAAAGCAAGCCCTATGCATGACTTGATTTTCTAGTACACATAATTGATTGATGTTGTTCTTCCTATACATGGTGAATTGCATATCTATTTTATTTATAAATTTATTTAATGATATACATGAGTTAGTTGAAACAAATATAGGCTACATATGATACATTTACATATATATATGTAATATTTTTTACACCTATGATCAACATTTATACATTGGTAGAAGGCCTACATTAAAGGCATCTTCATACACTTATAAATTTATATTTTTATATATTAGTAAATTAATAATAATAATAATAATATATTGTTATTAATGAATTTATCTTACTCATAATTTACAGAGTGTTAATTCATATGGATATTGTTTTTGTATATAGATGATGACATTGATTGATTATATAAACTAGCATCGCTTGTGTCATGCTTACTTAATATTGATGATTATGACATTATGTGATCATTTATGTCTGATATATTTAGTATTATATGAGTGAATTGACCATGTATTTTAATTTAATGTGTTATTTGTGTTTTAAAATCCTCTATTTTGATTCATAGCCATGTCATGTTAGAGTCATGTCATGTCTTGTGTGTTGTTACATATATGATTATTACAATAAGTTTTATCATGATTTATATCATACATATATGTTTACATGATTTATATCATACATCTTTTGTGATTCTTATCACTACATGCCTAATTGATATATCTACTATACATGGCACTTGTATACCTATTACCCTGAATTGCATGTATCATGTGTGTGAATGATCACATATTTATATGATGACATATATGTAAAAAAAATTGATTAATGTTAAAGGGGGGATTTTTTTGAACTAGGGTCCCAAAACCCTAGTATAATTATAAAACAATAATAAAAAAAGGTCTACCAAAGACCCAAGGGAAGACATAGTCAAAACAAGGCCAAAAACAGCCAGAACATAGCTTAGATACAGTAGAGATACATCAAAAGAACAAAAAATAAAATAGAGTACTAATCCATATCAAGATTTCTTGGGACATCCTCATAGAAAATTTTCATCTTTTTGATATTTTAATCAATTTATAACAAATTATCTTTATCTAGATCCTTATGATAGCCACTACACTGAATATATTTTCCTTTTCCTTTACCAGTGGGCTTCATGTCAAATAGCTCACCCAGGTGAGCCCTAATATTATTAACATTTTAAATCCCTTCATTTATGGTAGACTTACTATAATTTAATATGAAATTAATATTAATTTTGAGATTCTCATTCTTGTTCTCAAGTATGTCAACCCTGAATTGAAGACTCTACAACCATTGGTTACCTCCTTGGCCACATTGTCTTGATGAAATATATCATTATCATATTGTAAAAACTTAACCTTCCCTTTGAGTTTAGTTAACTCCCTTATAAACCATCACATGATGGATTTTTGAAGATCCAACTCTTCAACAATCTTGTCGGCATTTTCTCTACCTTTCAAAGAAGTAACTAAATAATTAAAATTCTCATTTAAATCATTATGTTGCTTATTAGGGAATATTTTACCTTTATCCCTCACTTCATCTCTAGTATTCCTCTTACCTGACATATTTTATAATGTTTGTATAAATTATTCACATCATTATATTATTTTATATAACATATGGTGCACATAAATTTTTATTTTGAGATGAGTTATTTGCAAGCTTTTTTAGTCATATTAAAAGGAGGGCATACAGTGGGATTGTTTCAAAGATTTGGGTCATGATAGATAAATATTTCTCATTATGGGATAAATTATGGGATTATATGACATAGATTTAGCATATTGAGATATATTTGGGGAATTTTAAAAGATTATAAAGAATAATTATGGTATTCTATGACATCGTGATAGATAGATGATGACACTCTATATCAATTTGAGGTACATATGAATTATATTTAGGACATGAATTTTTTTCATGCAAACACTTTTATATTTATATAATATGGATCAGTGAGGAATGATGTTACTACATAATCACTTTAGGTTTATATCCATATCCAATGGTTGATCTTTTTATATGCTAACCTATTTGTGGGTACCACTTTTACATATGATTATTTTGGGGTTTTACTTTTAAATATAACTCAATTTCATGGTTATAGTAAAAAAATTATAGTATTTAGAGTAATGTGGTTGAGTTTTCTATGTTTTTCAACTTCTATCACTTCTTCTCCAATGGTGATTGAGGCATCAATGCTCCTCAACTCATTTTTTACTGATTGCATCTCTTTGGGGCATAAACACCCCATGGCATTCTCCAAATGAGTTCAACATATGGAAACATGGTTCACATACCCTCAAGTGTATTCATTAATTATATGTTCAATTTCATGTGTTTTAATTATCTATATTTTTTCAAATTCATTTTTGTGAGGATACATTTATCTATACATGTATTCTTTTAGGTGTCACATGTAGCAAATGGAGCATCCAAGGTAGACTTGTCAACACCGGTTGTCACAAGTACCAATTTTCTTATTATCCTTTTAATTTATAATTTTCAATACAAGATTAAAAGGGAGAATTTTTAGACACCTAAATGTGGTATTAGATACTTTTGCATCATCAAATTTGGCACACTTTGACATTCTAGAACATTTCATACACATTTTACTCTTGTGCACATTTTCCATCTATCTATCTACCCACCTATTATCATGGGAATTTGTTTTTCCAAATAAACTTATTAATAGTCATCATTACCTATATAATAACCTTATATAATATTACATATACCATATCCATATCTCATATTACCAATTTTCATTCCCATGATAGTACCAACAAATATCTAAATAGTCATAGTTACTGCTAGTGTCTACCTCTACCAAAAATGTCCAAGGACACTCAACATCTAATTTTCAAATTATAATGTCTCCATTAGGTTAACCTAGATATGTTTCATGAGTTAGTCATAGTGTAAAATATCAAATATTCAACTATAAATATAAATCAATCATAAGGTTATACTGACTTGACTATGATATTTATAATCACTTGAAAGCTTGATAAATCCACTAACTCTCTCTTGAGACATTATCAAAAAGGCATAAACACTCAAAATAGTAGTATTAGATCTTAGTTTTAATACACACATAGGTTAAAGTCACATGGTTCCAAGCATCAAAATCCAAATGCTGCATTATATTCTAGATTGATCAAGATGTTACACACACACACACACACACACACACACACACACACACACACAAGTGTGAGAATTACATTTTGGTTTGATCCTTATTGGAATTATTATAACATAGGAAACATTTATTCACTTAGTAGGGAGTTATTAGGTCTATCTATCCCAAAATACTAACTTTTGAAAGGTTATCTTATGATCAAAACAACTAGGGTTTATACAAAAAAATGAATATAGAGAGCAACATATGGGACTGAATGTGATCGCACACATAAAAAAAATCTAAAAACATATACACAAGCATCTAAAAAGATATAAAACTACATAACATATAGGGACTTAGTCAATAGAGGCAAGATATTATCGATCATCATGGGGGTCACGATTTTACCGATAATGTCCAAGTAGGATTTGAGATTCAATTTTATAATATAAGCAATGATGAAGCATACATAAATAATTTTCAAAACTAATGACAACTATTATGAGCATATATATATATATATATATATATATATATAAGTACAACTCTTTTCTTTCATTTTGTCAATTTCAAAACCAATGACAATTGTAATGAGAAACAAAATAAATAAATAAATAAGCTAAGAAACAAAATATAAAAATAAACTAAGAATAACTCTCCTCTTTCATTTTTCCAAATACAAATCATCTAAGTTCAATATATATCCTTCCATTTACAAATTCAAATTAAGGTATTATTTCTATATTTTAGACCATCTGAATATTTCTAATTTTATATGATTTGGATCACATTATTCTAAAATAAGTAAAATAATAAATAATGTTGAACTAAAAATATGTAAATAAAAATATCATAGTTCTAGATGAATTATTATGTCTTAAATATTTAATAAAAATTTTAAGCACCCTAAATTTTCATTTTTTTATTATCACAATCACATTTAATATAGTATTTTCCCAATATTTATACACTTCTCAAACTGGGAATATACTCCTGAGCTCGCATACTCAATAGGGTTTCACTTATATTACACTTACAATCTACTCCCTTTTCCCAAAATTAAATACCCTCCAAGAAACCCCTAAACTTCCCCTAAAAATAATTATAGATTGGTATCAACTTGATTCATCTTCCCCATCATTTCACTAGCATGCCAACAATAATCCTTTCCTCAACATTTTCCCTAAGTTATTTGTGAAGCCACTAATTTTATTACATGGATTCCACTTGGTCATATTATCCATCCTCTATATATTTGTGATGACATAAATTTTAGAACCTTAAATTAGGATGTCACACAAGAAACATGACATTTCTTTAGATCTATTGTTTTTTGGGTATAGGTAAATATGAGGGTTTTTAAGGAAACCCAAAAAACCTAGTACAAAACTAAGAAAAAAATGCCAATAAAATAGAAGCAAACATTGTATTAATAAAAATTACTAAGTATACTTAAGGAAACAAATAAAACACCACAATAAACTTTAACCAAAAATTAAGAAACAATTAGTGAAAAATAGTCCACTAGTTTACAAATAAATAGGGGGTGGGGGGGTCTACCAAAAACCCCAAATAATCTAGGGACATCCATCCACCAACCTAGAAACAAGTTAAAATAAGAAATAAGTAATGACATTAACCATGGGATGTGGTCAACCTTCTCCCTTAATATGAAAGGATACCTTCCATAATCCATTGAGAGCCATCCCTCACCATTTCCTCTACATTATATCTCAAATTTTCAATGTCCAACCTTTGCCCTTTCCTTTTGATCGAGGAGTCCAAAAGAGCATTGGGTATATCTATGATAATACAAGAAGAAGATGCAATAATATAAATAAGAAGAGGAGAGCTCAGGATCAAAATAGGATCCATCACCTCCCTTGGAAGGTCCTCCTACCAAGGGGAAGTCAAAATGTCCTTATGAAAAGGATGAAGAGGAGGAGGCTCAAAAATATGATAGAACATTTTATGATTATGCTAGATAAAATCCTGAACTGAAGAACCCTCCTTATTCCTCCAAGACACTTGAATAAGAGAATTCAAAGGATAGTGGCCTTTAGAATAACACCTAGTAGCATTATTCCTAAGAATATTATAGTAAAAGCACTTGAATGGAAGGCCATTATATGTAAGTAACTGATTCCAAGACCTATATAAGGAGACCAATATAAACAAGTGATAGAGAGGCTTAGAAAGGTCAATGATAGCATATGTTCTCATAAATCTTTAGCCTTCATAGTTATCATCAAGTTTCATGAAGGAGGCCACAAGATTGAATAGCAACTTGATGTGCTCCTATTATACAATATGATCTAAATTAGAGTAGTTGAGATAATCACCCTTGTAGAGTTAAAAAAATGTGACTGAGGACAAAATATTTTCTCAAAATTACTAAAAACTATAGTCTTAAAGACCAAACTATTAGTGTAGGTATTTATTTTCTTTTATTGTGTTATTTATTATTTTATTATAGTTATGAGATTAGCTTGCTTAGGAGTGTACACCATAGGGAGTTACATTGACTATACTATTTTAGTTAGTGGAAGTTACTCATTTGACTGGTTAACTAGTGATTGACTATTTTGGGTTTGGGGGTTTCCTCTATTCTATGGGAGTTACACATTTACTCACCTATTTGTACATCTAACATGAGTGATATATTTATATATGAATGTTACATTAGATATGTTATTTTGCATTATTTTTTCTATTCTCTTTGATTTCTTGCTTTAATAATTGTTTATGTTTGATCTATTTCACTAGTCTTGGATGTGCTCACTTATGAATAATTCTCACATGGTACTAGAGCATAGGTGTTGGTAAAAATCACCATTTTTATGTTTTAGTTTGATTTAAATCATGATTTTTTCTTTTCTTATTATTTCAAGTGTTATACCTTGGTATTCTTTGGAAGCCATGCATGTGTAAATAGCTAGGTTTGGATGCACTAAGGTAAATAAATTGGTCTCTATTGTTTGAGACACAACTACCATCCACTGAGATTGGATGTATTGAAAACATCATAGATCCTTTTTAATAGCTTAGAATATAAGGATAAATTGTAAGAATATATTTTACATGCCTAAAACTTATGTTCATTTTACTTGGCTCAGTTTTCAAACTAGACCTATACATAGTGGCTAGAAAGGAGACTTTGTTTCCATCCCATTCACTCATTTTTTATATGGGTGCATATGGCAAGTGGACTCAAAAATGATCTTGCATAGGGTGAGTGAACAAGAAGGTTTTCAAGCTAGAAGTAGTGTATTATTATGTACTACATAATTTATATGCATGGTGATCCATAGTAAGTTGGTCCTCTCTTACTTCATATTAACATAGCCTCCTTTGGAGCCATGCTAAACGTATAACCTACAACTATCTATCTCTAATAATGTATCCATTAAATCTTCATCAATTTATTGTCCAAGAGTTGCATGCCATATAAATAGCATTCCTCTCTCTTCCATGACCTTTAGCGACTCCTCTAGCTAGATTCATAGCCTACTTGGTGTGTCACCTTCCTTCGCCTCACCCTGCTCGAGTTTTTTTCCAACTACATGTTGGCCTCCTCCATCCATCACCCACCTCCTTCCTCTACTAGTTGTGGATGATAGGCATTTTTTGCTAAAAACCCAATCATTTACATTCACATGGTTTTTTCATGAAAGCTAAGGTTTTGATTTTTTCAGTTAGTGGTTTGTCTAAATGAAAGAGGTTTTGAATTTTTTTCAAAGGTCAAATCTTTTTTTTTTAAAGTTATAAATGCCTTTAGACTAAATTACATCAAAATATACTTTAATTAGAGGTAATTTTTTGATGGGTGAATTGATTACAAGAGTATGTTTTATTAGCTAATAAATAGATAAAATGAATGGTGAGGTATATTTTTTACTTGTTTTTTATATAAAAACATAATTAGTATGGCATTTTTTATTATTTTTTTATAAAAACAATATATTGTATTTGGGAAATATAAGGAGATTTTAATATTTTTGCTTGGTATTTTTTTACTTCTCTAATATTTTGCTTGTTGAAGATAGAGGGTGAGGCTGAGTTTGATAGGAGGCTAAACCCCCTCACAATAAAACAACTTTCATCTCCTTATTTCTTTGCCTCCTTGTTTGGTCCACTTTTTAAACTTGTACACTATTGTATGCATTATCAATAGACCATAATGTCCTTAAATTTATCTTACTTATGCATCGATCATTCAAGACACATTATCAGTTGTGTCTAACATATATAGGAGTGTGCATGTACTTAAAACATTATGGGGGGTCACTTCTATTTGTTCTGATGGGTTATTATGTGGTACTTTTTTTCTTACTATGCTACACTCTCATTTTCTACATTTTGTTAATTCCTACACTTACTACTAATTTGGATGCATTTTTTATTGTGTCAACATCCTCTTCATGAGTTACATTATTATGGTAACTAGGGGGATATTACATTTTTCACTATGTATTGGTGCACTTATATGATGAAGAGAGTCAGTTCTAAACTAATGGTTGTTTTTATGAAGACCAACTATGATTCTTAATGTGCTTACATGGAACACTTAATCACAAATAATAATCTTATTCCATTTCTATATGGACATATTTGTTATCCCATTGATCCTATTTGGCTCAATAGGTGGGCTAATACTTATGACAAGGTTATTGGTACACTATTGTTACATGTTTCCAGGGATATGCATTACCATGTGGAGCATACAACATGTCCCTACATTATTTGGAGAATTCTATAGTATATTTTCAAAGATCTTGATGAGATCTATATCACACCTCCTACTCCTCTTCCTATCATCTCTTTAGAGACTATTTTACTCTTTCCTCCTACTCTTATTTCTCATGACGACACATCTATGGTGGACAATGCTCTTCCTTTTGTCAATCCACCACTATAGGATGACATTTTTCTATACCTTAGCTTTCCCATTATATATTATACTTCCATTCCTATGCATGATGTTTCTCATCAAGAGCCATGACATATCTACTGGATTTAATGAGAGGACACTTTATGTGAGCATCGATG
Organism: Torreya grandis; assembly: GCA_037957365.1. Classification (NCBI taxonomy): domain Eukaryota; kingdom Viridiplantae; phylum Streptophyta; class Pinopsida; order Cupressales; family Taxaceae; genus Torreya; species Torreya grandis. The sequence goes on along the minus strand of JARHVA010002714.1, from coordinate 2,084,376 downwards.
ACTCTTCTCTTCCTATGTATATTCAGTATGCATATCTATATTATTTTATTTGTTTAAATAAAAGACATTAATAATTAGGTGAATCATGTCTTCAAATAATATATTTTATTTCACTTATCATTTGTTATGTATTCATTCAAATGAATAGATCAACCAATGCATAAAATAGCATACACAAGAGCATGAAGCATAAAACACGTCATATATGTGGGAAAACCTCAAGGGTAATAAAACCCATTGAAAACTATAAATTTAATAAATTCATATAATTAAAATATCTAAATTTTTTTAATCACCAACTCCATAAGGAGCACCAACCCCTACCTAGTCAATCACCCACTCAACTAGTCTTTAGCAAGCACCAACTTGTAAGGAGGCACCAACCCCCTATATGACTCAAAACCAGATCAATAACCTATAAATTTTTATCACATTAATAAAAATATGTTTATCACACAACAAATTATTATCACATTATTTTTTTCTTCACACACTTTTATCTCTCTCAAACCTGCCTATTAGGCTTCCTCGCTTAATATGCCTCTTACTAGGCTTATTAGGCCATATGACCTTCACATCTACATGAAAAAAATATATTATATTTTCATCATAGTCTCTCTCCAATATTATTATGGTCTTAAATTCCTCCTACTCCTTCACAATATGCTCTCTTATTTGCTCATAGGTGTCTTCTCTATTATTCCTACAATTAGGCTTATTAGGCCTTGTATAAATACAGGTCACTTACTCATATACTCTCTTGGTTGGACAAGACATTAATACATTAGGGTCAAAAAAAAATTTATTAGTACATGTTACACATAAAACTTAATAAAAATAATATCACTATTATGTTGGTCAAACATATTTAGACATCAATCTTCTTTTAGGCCTAATAGAGACATAATGCATTATGTCTATCCTCTTTACAAAATAACTTGAACCTATATGGCCCATATGGCCCTCACCAAAGAAGTAAAGCATTTCAAAAATATACATATGAACCTAAAATAACCTCCTATATTCTCAATAAGTCAAAACTCTTTCACTCACATCTTGAAAGCACAATTAGGCCTTATAGACCTATTAGGCCTAATTATCTCAAAAACACTATATGCAAATATGAATATCACACAACCTATAGAAACACATAATAGGAAAAAAATACATATGGATTGAAACTTAATGACCTAATATTCATAAAAAAATCCATTATACATCTTCTATTAGGCTCTAAATACTAAGGAACACCTCATCAAAAATCTCACCCAAAACTACTAAATTGCTAAAAATCTAGTCATTAGCAATTTGACCTCAAACATCAATATAGGCACTTTCCAACACTCCAAATTAATTAAAAAGATATAATTAAATATTTATAACATAATCACGTGCTTGGTAAACTTCCAAACTAGGCATAATGATTAGGAACATCAATCTTACTAACACATAGAAAATTGCCCAAATGCTCCAAAATATAGTTTTAATGAATGTTGTCTTCAGCTCCTATAAGGACACTTTCAAGACATATAATGCACATAAATATTTATTAATTTACATATATAAAATATTACATCATATAGATCATAATTTATAGTTTCAACTATTGGTCGTGTAGACCAATTTGTTAACCTTCTCTTTCAAATTCCTTGCTTAGCCAAACAAGCATTTTTGGCTTCCATATTTCAACTTCTTAAACTAACTCTCAACCTTTATAAATCATGTATATGTAATTCAAAGCCAAAAATAAAAACATGTGTACTAGATACATTAACTCATGTATAATATCTCAAACTCATCACTTCATTTTGCATACCCAAAACTATCATTCTACCTTGAGAACAATCATGATGATTATGACTTTCAGCACTTGTGTGAGCACTTTTATGAAATATTGATATATTTTTATTATCCTATGATATAATTAGATAACTCTCATATATATATATATATATATATATATATATATATATATATATATATATGGTATAGTGAAAATATTGATCTTGCAGACCGATCTCTCAACTTTACATCTTTATTATCTCATCTTTACTAGACAAGTCATCTTATGAACAATATTTTCAAAATTTTCATTGACCTCAAAATCATATAACAAATATGGAAACTTTTTACCATTATTGAATTAAAATTTTATTCAATCATATTCAACCCTAGTCCATGACAACACTTCGCTAATCTCATTCCCACTTATACCTAGTTTTTCTCATTGTCTTCCTCACTAGGCTTTTTAGTGATAGGTAAACTTTCATAAATGGTTTAACATATTTTAAGTCTAAAACTTGTTTATAAACAACCATGTGAATTAATTACAAGTCACAAAGTTTATCCTCTAATGATTTGCATTCATTTATTTGATCAATGATGTCTATTATACCATTTTTTTGAGAAACAAGCACTTTTTATGGGGTCCACTTACTCACCTGACAAAACAATGCCACTTGGAGGTACCTAGAAGAGTAAAATACATGATCCAAACATAAAAATAAGTCATACAATCCATTTCTATCAAGATATTCCATATTGGATCAATATGAGGGTTTTAGGAGGGGTTTTAAATGTTTCCATGATTAACATTTGTTCATACATGTATACCATTGAAAATAGCTCCTAATTATTTTAAATAATTTATATGACCCCTTTCCATCTCTCCTCAATAGATAAAACTCCCATGCAATAGTCACACATGCCAACAAGCATCATAAAATACTTCCTGGGTTTGTAACACTTCATTCTATCACTCGAGAGATCTCAAATTAACTTTTTACACTTTATTCTTCATATAAAGACCTTAAAACATCACCAAAACACTATTAAAAACATTTTAGACCTCAAACCATGCTCACATGGGATTAAAATCCTATAAACTTGATCATCATGCCTCATCATGCCACATATGGTCTTAAGATAAGGTCTATAAGAAGACCACCAATGAACAACTTACCCCTTTGACTCACTATAAGAGTCATGTGACTGATTATGCATATCTATCTCATGCTCTAACATTATATTTCACAACTTAAATTTCATACACATCCATATCATCATCATTAATCCTCTACAACTAGTCCATCAAATAGACCTAGTAGGAACCATACCACTTTGAGACCTTCTTGCCACTATAATACAATATAAAATTAATTATAATTTCAAAAAACCTCATACCATGCTCAACCACTACCAAAAATATTCTCACAAGCCTCATCTCACTTACTTCACTAACCTTTACTAATCATGCCTTCACCAGGACAAGACTAGGCTTCACAAAACACCTTATCCATAAAGACTTGATTCTTATGAACTTAGTTAATGAATTTAAAATAATGACCTTATCACAATAAGAAACTCAACATAATCAATACTCTCTTTTTTATGATCTATCATAGAAATATAAATCAATCATTGTTTATAAGCTTGTCACATCACAACATTATGCCAAGACCTTATGTAGAACTCAAGGACTTACTAGATCATGTTTAAGCCATCATGATCACTTAACATGAATATTCATAAGAGAACCTCTGAGACATCAATGACACTCAATTACCTTTGACATTAATGATAACATTAATGCCTCAATAGAACAATAAGAACATACATCAACATTCTTTAGCCTCAAGGGTTGTTGAGTTGTGATCTCCACTTCCCATGGATATTATTTCCATGAATGTTCCATGTCATTCTTCTTCATCAAAATCACATGGACTTGATGATACTTATAATCCTAAGCACATTTATGAGACTAAGGGATTTTTTCTAGCATATAAGACTACAATAGTGATGTGGACACACATCCACCATCTCCTTGTCACCTTCTAGTTATTGAGGATTTATTTCATGGTGAAGGTATAATAGTCCATGACACATCATACATCAAGAAATATATTTTATATAGGTTACTTTTTAGTCCTTCATATTCCCTACTTTCATTTCACCCTCATTGCATAAAGCAATCAACCTTTTCAATATGTGGAATCACCCAAAATTAGTATTTGAGCGCTAAGAGTGATACTTCAAACTACCTATCCCTATTTTATCTATCTTAGATCCTATTTTCATACTTATCTAGAATTTAGATAGGACAAATGCATCCTTAGTTATCCCTAAAGAAAACTTAGACTCTAATTTCTTGATCCTGGCCCTTTGTGCTGAGTGTTTTGCCAATTGGACACTAGCAGCATAATAAGGACACTAGTACCACATGGTGCTAGTGTCTAAAAAATGGAACTAATGTAGTTTACCTCTCTTTTCCAAAATGGATATATATTCAAAACTAGAATCTTCCAGGGTTAACCTAGACCCATTTTATCACCTACACAAAAATCATAACAATAAAAAATGCATGAATTTTATCCCTCTAACAACTAGAAGGAAGTGAAATTCAAAACACCTCCAAACTCAAAACAAATTGTGCATAATTAAGGTTATCAATCCTTATTTTTTCCTACTTATTCATACTAACATCTATAGGAGTCCTAAACTCAAATTACCTAGGTTTCCAGTCTCAAGAATTTTCAAGGCACTTAATTCCATTATCATACTAGTTTCACTTGCACTTGCACCAACACTTAGTTTGGGAGAACTACATAAAGCTTGATCCCTATTTAGAGTATTGTTATGTAGGAAACTTCCATCATAGTGGGGTGTTGAGGATGTCTAGCCTACCCCACTAATAAACAAATTTTTTATTTTATATCAACTAGATGCCTTAGCAACATGGATGATTAAGGTTTATTTATACTTTATTCAAAATGGGCCATATATAGGGTTTTAATACTTGTGCATGTGAGAACAAACCTCAAAGATCCAGACACAAATGCACTTAGAAGTTAGGGATAGTTCAACACAAAGGACATTATTTCTAATATCATGACACTAATACCACTTTTCCAATAATGGTGCTACTTTCCAATTATGGTACTACTATCCAAGAGGGGTTCTGACACTGGAATATAGTTTATGACACTTAGACTAGATTCCACCTCAGTTTATAGCACCTAGATCACCTATCTCAGTTGTTTTCTAGCTAAGTTCTTACTTGCACTATTTATTACTATTTTTATAAAAGTCAAATCTAGTCAATTTCATAAAAAAAATTAGTGGATATATTTATTGCATATTATTTCCTTAATTTAATATACTTAACTCTTTAACAAACATATGATTTACATTGTTAAGTCCTAAAAGGATAAAACATTTGGTGAACCTGACTTATTTTGAATATTGGAAAAACATTAACCCTAAACATAGGCCACAATGATAGTGATTCTTTGATGAGACTCATTGGTTAGTATTATTCCTCCCTTCTTATACATAATTTCCTTCTCTCTTTCTCCTTGTATATAGTTTCATTTTAGGTTGTTTGTACATATACTAAATCCAAAAATAATGCAATATATCAAGCATACAAAAACATTCAAATATAACTCAAAAATTATAGATTGTATTGCATTTCTATGTTTACACTTCTTATATTTACCAAAAACTATAGAAGTTATCTATCTTAGTATAGTTAGTTTTATCATGCCTACATGTTTCACTTGTTCTCCTATGATTGCTTGTAGATTTCTTACAGGACTCAAGTCTACTACACTAATCTAGACCTATTATTATCTACCTATTGGGGGAATTTACACTGATACATGGGTCTTCAAAAGACACATTTATCCACTTAGAGTCACCCTATACATAATTTCAATTCCCAGGTTTTATTTTTCTATACTCTAAATACCAATTTTAGCATTGTTATATTTTGATATTAATCACACTACTCTTAGATTTTTTGTCATCTTTTACTAATTTAGACTCAACATATGTACATCCTATATCTTACATGGATTTATATAACATCTTCATGCATAATTTCATTTCTATCTTTCTTAGTTTAGACTTGATTGTATCTCTATGCTTCTTTTCTTCAAGGGCAATTGAATATGCCATTACTCTTTGCCTCTATACCACTTCTATTCATAATATTTATACTTTGGACATGTTCCCATGTCCTTGTGTGTGCCTTCCTAATAATGTATGTAGACATTTTAACTTGTCATTCTATGTAGTTTTAAGCCAACTTCCTTGTTTCTTTTGTATATGGATGTTTGAACATGTCCTTGTATGTCTTATTTTCTTAGATTTAGTGACATGTGCCCATGTCCCTTATATTGTATCCCATTGGCCTAATTTACATGTTTCATGTGTTTTTTATGTATCCTTCCATGTATGTGTAATGTCCAAGACACTTATATTTGCTTGTTACACAAACCAATTTTTTGATTCCATGAGGGACCTCATACATCTACCCTCCCTACTTGGGTGTTGTGATGGACATCATGCCCCATACCCCTAGGAAAATACCCATTTTTTACTTATATTTGTTGTTACATACATTTTTATATCTATCTTGACACCCTTTTAAATGATAGACATGACATACATCATACATTACATACTTATGCTCAGACTATCTTACATTTTGATGTTATGTATGCATATTATGTAGATATCATATATGCTCTAGCTAACACATATTTTGCAAAAAAAAATCTTTTGAGAACAGTTCTTGTATAGGTTTAATAACTCCCCTCAAAATAGGAGGAATTTATAGGGATTTATCATAGAGATCAAGCTCTTATATTTCACTCATAATATATTTTTAAAACATAGGTTCATATTATCAAAAATCAAACACAGGTAAATACACTAGGAAAATAGTGACCCAAAAAGCAATATAGTTACACAAAAATTAGACTAGAAGGACACTAGTGCACAAATTAGGACATTAGTGCCATATTTCCCAAAATGGTGCTACTATCCAAGACATGGCATTACTATCCACTAGCTTCAATTTCATAAAAACCAAGATTAGCTAAAAAAGCATAGTAGGTATAGTATAAGTTTTCACATATTTAGTTATAGATTTATCAATTTTTTCTTAGATTCATACTAGTTCAACTCATAATCATATTAGTTTACTCAGATTGGAGGCATCATGTGTGGTCTGATCATTCCCATATTTAGATAAAATTCCTAGATACAGATTATTACAACTCAATCAAGAATCCATATGCTCAAATATTAGAATTGAGAATATGTGCATGACACATTATTTTTCTATGCTCACTTACACACCAGTTGATAAGATAGAATGATAAATTCCATGTCATTATCTATGTTATATACACCTAAAATCATATTCTAAATTACACACAAGTTTCATGCCTTACTCCATATATAGTGGTTGGCATTCTTGAGTGTCTCAGAGCCACCTAATGTACTTGACTAGATGTAAAGTTGACATACCTAATTAGATATACCCAGTTAGACATTTATAGTTACTTTTCATAGTTTAGTTTCATATGCATCTCTTACACATGGGTGGTAAATTATGGTATCATAGCCTACTTGAGTTCTTGATCTACCTACATGAGAGGTTTAGACACATCATCAATATAATCTAAGTTATTCATAGATCATGATCCACCAAGTAAGGGTGGAAAATGATGGAGTCAAAACCAGATTGAGTTATTGATCAACCCATATATGAGGATTGATAAATCCATCATATTAGTCCAATATATTCACTAATTGATCACTATATACATGTACACATAAAGGTTGTCACTAGGTTTATGCATTGGTTCATGTACCTAGTGAGGTATATTCATCCATTTCCTCTCTCTTATCTCTTTACCTAATTTTACTTCTTTACTCAATTTAGTATTTTTATTTTGATATATCTTAAGTAAGGATTGATTTATGCATGTTTCAATTTTAGGACACACATTGGAGCATTCTTCACATACTCATGCCTAGCTTCACAAGCTCTACCTCTTGGGTGAGTCCAAGTACACTTCTTTTTCCTTTATCCTAGTCATTTCACTTTGCTACATTTCTAGAATAAAGTGGGGGGAAAAATCACCCAAAAGTGGTAATTGAGTTATAAGAGTGCTAAATCAGACTACCTATCCCTAGCATATCCTTATACCTATCCTAGAACCTATTGTCACACTTATCCATCCTTAATGAGGGCCACAAGCATCCCTAGTCAGCCCTAATGTAGTCCCAAACTCTCATTTCCTAATCCTAGCCCTTTATGCCTAGTGTTTTACTAGTTTGACACTAGAATCACAATAAGTACACTATCACCACATGGTGATAATGCCCCAAAAGTGGTGCTAATGTCCTTTGCCCTCTCTTTTCCCAAACGAATATATTTTCAAAACTAAAACCTCCTAGGGTTAAATTAGACCTCTTTTATCACCTGTAGAAGCATCATAATAGTATAAATACATGAATTTTATCCCTTTAACCACTATATGGAAATCATATGAAAAATACACATTCAAACTTAGAACAATTTGTGCACAATTAAGATTATCAATCCCTATTTAGCTTTGTTTTTACATACTACCATCTACAACAATCTTAAGTTCAGATTACTTAGATTTACAATATCAAGCACATTCAAGGCACTCAAGGTCACATAATATTAGATTCACTTGCACTTGCACTAGAAATTACGTGTGGAAAACTACATCAAGTTTGATCCTTCTTCAGAGTAGTGGTATCTCATAGTCGGGTGTTGAGGATGTCGAGCCTACCCCACTAATAAACACACTTTTTAGCTTGAATCAATTAAATGCTTTAAAAACATAGAGGAGTAGGGTTTTCTCAAAAATTTAGTCAAAATAGGCCATATACATGGTTTCAAGACTCATGCACATATGAATAAACCTCAAAAATCTAGACATAGGTGCACCCAAAAGCTCAGGACAATCTTGCACAAAGTACAGAACCACCAATATCTAAACACTACCATAATTTTTTAAATAATAGCACTACTATCCAATTATGGATATACTATACAAGAGGGTTTCTAACATTAGGATCCATTTTATGACACTAAAACAAGTTTCTACCTCTATTTTTAGCACTGAGATCACTTGTCTCGATTGTTTTCTAGCTAAGTTCTTACTTTTAAAATTGATTATTATTTTAGAAAAGTAAAGCTAGTCAATTATATAAAAAAAATTGTGTTTGTATTTATTTCATATTATTTCCCTAATTTAGTCTATTGATCTCTTTAAAAAGAATTGGATTTACATTTTTAAGTCCTAAAGGTTAAAACACTATGTACAAAGAGCACATTTACTTGTATAGGGACTACCCCTTGGTTGGAGATCCATCAATCACTCGGTGGTCTCATTCATTATTCTAGGGTATTCCTCTCCTCATTAAACCTACTTATGATAGGTTCACTTTAGTGGCATTATATTTAATTCTTGTGTACAATCTTACCAAACTTATGACACACTTTCATTTTAGACCCTACTCAAAGTTCTTTATATTGCTACCTTCATCCTCTTTTGTGAAATGGGTAAGCTTTTAGTATCCACCTCATGTTCTTCCTTTGGAAAAAATAAGAAACATTTTTTGATGTGGATGGATTTCCTTTAGTCTTTAGATAGAGGATCTTGCTATCAACATTGGTCATCTTGTGATCTATACATGGAGTGCAAACAACTTCATCATCATCTTCTATGGGGATTTTTAGCTTTCTCTTCTTATTTTCTCTCTTTTGAGAGGAAGTTTTTTCCTATCAGTTTTCTCCCTTTATCTTCTTTATGATAGTTACTTTTCACATGGGTACCTGATCAAGCCTTGTTGTCGGGACCCATTTCTTCCACCCACTGAAGCTGTGTTATGGGGGTGTATTAGTATAGGTATTTTTTTCCTTTATCATGTTATTTAGGATTTCCATACACTTGTGAGATTATCTTACTTATATGTGTACATCATAGGGAGTTACCTTGACTATCCTATTTTATTTAGTGGGAGTTAGTCCTTTAACTGGTTGACCATTGATCGACTATTCTAAGTTTGGGGGTTTCTAATATTTTAAGGGATTTACACATTTACTCACCTATTTGTACATCTAGCATGAGTGAGTTATTCATGGAGGAATGATGCATTGGATGTTTTATTTTACATTAATTTTTTGATCTCTTTGATTTCTTGTTTCGACAATTGTGTGTGTTCAATCTACTTCACTAGTCTTAGATGTCCTAATTTATGGAAAATTCTCACACAAACAAAGTCCTTGTTAGAGGGGTTTTGGAAAACTTCTTGGGAAAATACACCATTGAAAAATGTAAGGAAGGAGGAAAGATGGAGATCCAAGCCTTAGAGGCCCATTTAACAAGATATAAGAGAAAAATAGTGGATACAACACACTTTCCAAACAAACATATTTTACCAATGTCATCTTCCAAACTAAACGGTCAAATTTCAGATATCCAACTTAGGAGGTTCTACTGAGGAGGACACAAGAAAATCCCTTACAATAAAATATGGGGATAATATTGGGGAAAGGAAGGAGGAACCTGAGCACTAGTATCCACTCTAACCATGCTTGATTTAGTCCCATTAGGATCAGAGGAGAGTAAGGACATGAAAAAATCTCTCCATTCTTGGAATGAGTTACCAACATTATTGTATCCTATAAAAATCCTTCTCTTGTTAGAGGTCAGATCAATAGAGTCACAAGAATTTATAACCTTAGAGTCACATGGAAAATATAAGGGTGAAGGAGGCACATGGAAAATATAAGGGTGAATCAAAGATTGCCCCTCTTCTTGGATATCGATTGAATGTTATACTTTATCATAATGGCGTCCTTAAATTGAGAATTGGTGGATGGATTCAAACCTATTACTTGAGGAAAAGTAATAAAGGGTGAATCTTGAAAAATAAAGACCACTTTGGGAGTTTCCTTGGGTTGAGGAATAATGATAGAAACCATCATTGTTTCCTTATTAAGTATAAATCCCCAATGTAGCTAGAGAAAATACCTACAGTTGAAATCTCTTATGACTCTTTGTGATAACATATAGGTTTAGAATTTAAGCTATGGGAAGCATCAAATTCCAAGTCAACATCCACCTCAGCTTCATCTTTTAGTCTTGAGACTAAGTCAGACATTGACAGACCTGTGAGACCCTATAAATGACCATTGGAGTGAACTAAAAATTTGAGTTTGAATTTCACTTTCCCTATCCTTAAAGTGATCAGAGTTTTTATTTTATTTAATTCATATTCATGGAAAATACCTCACCTCATGAATATATTTCCTTATAACTAATTATCCCATATTTACTTATATGACACATAAAAATATATTTTATAATTAAAGGAATCCAATTATATGTTACTCATAAATGGTTTCATCTTTGGACCACTCAAAAAAGGCTCTCAATACACAATATTCATACTCTCAATCGGTACAATAAATATTGATAAAATATTGTCCACCTATATGGTAATCACACTATAGCATCCTTTCTTTCCTAGAATCATAACCAACTACTATGTTTATCGTCCATGGATCAACTAAAAGCATTGAATCAAGACCAACATGTTATTTTTTAATCAATAAGTGATGAAATGATGAATGATCCAAATTTATTTGATCCATAATTATATATATATTGTGTTCATTTGGGAATATATCATATTTTTAATACTTTTACCTATGAACAACCAAGATCAAATGTTATCAGATCAAAGGATATCATTAAATCATGGCACCCAAAATTGATTACTGGATGCACCCAGTATTGATCGACATGTAATCACTCACTAGCATTGATTCATGGTAATAGTGCTTCAATACTATTTAATTATTAATGCTCTTGACATATCAAATATTAATGATAATATCAATTGGTTTCTACTATGATATATAATACATAAATATTAATCTACACTGACACAAATATGATTTAAAATATCTGGGATTTTAAAACTTTCTCCTTTTGATATTTGCATTGTTATACAAATAAACGAAACATTATTCATAATATCTAAGTATTAAATTATAGAGAGATTTAAAATATACAAAGTTTTAATTATTTTATTGAAAATTGCATAACTAGGTGTGAGTTTCTATAAATTTAGATTAAAATGATATAATTGGAATAAAACATTGTATTAAAATTAATGTATTTTCATTAACGTAAACATAATATTTCTTTAATAGTATAAAATTAATGAAAGAATACATCAAATATAAATAAAATAATAATCACATCAAAATTTAATTCAAAAATTAACCTAGAAATCTTAATATGAGGATAACTAGTTAGAATTAAAAATAACTTACCTTCATCTACTTATTTTTTCTAAATAGTTTTAAATATATAGATAGAGCATGCTACAACATTCATGTAATATACTTAGGGAGGGGTAGAATATTAGTATAAATAGTATAATAGTGAATAGTAATGGATAATAAGGAATAATAGTTTAATACCACACGCATAAGAATGAGGAGTTGGGTAGATTAGAATAGTATAAATAGAGAGGCATAGGTTATTATAATGCATCCAAGAAGAAGAATTGTAATTGAGCCTTGCTCAAAGGAGGTATCCCCCTTGAAGTGGCCCATGATCAGAGTTATTCCTTTCCACTAAAAATGAATTATTGTGTAATGGGTGATTTAGTTAATATATATTCAATTAGTGTTATTATTCAGTTATTATGTGAGTGAGGTTCTTAGCATCTAGTAGCAGATCTATTTTTAGGGCCATTTTTATATAATTTTTTTTTAGGAGGTTGTGCAAGTAGGTTGAGAGATATGTTTTGAATAGGAGATTATAATTGTAAAAGTGTAAGTTTTGTGGTATTGTGAAGTCAGTTGGATATGTCATTTAATTATAATTTCAAGTGCAAATTTACATTTTTGGTCCTCAAAAAAATTGACTATTCTTTTACTTATGGCTCACTAATGATAAAGATTCACCCTAAACATTTTATGGGTTTTGTGTCCCTCATTTCTAGATATCCAGAATAGTTTGAATTTTTGAATTTTATCAAGTATTGTAAACATTATTGAAGTTTTAGTAATTGTTATGTAAAAAAATTGACTGTTCTTATGCATCTGCTCTTAAACAATAAAAAATTACACTAAAATTGTTTTATGTTGTGTTTCTCTATTATAGATTTATAGAACAGTTTGAATTTTTAAATTTCATTAAATATTGTAAAAGTTTTTGTAGTTTTAGTAATTGTTGTTATAAAACATGTGTTTTTAGTTGTTGATTATGTATTTTGGTCGTCATAGAGTTTTCTCTTTTATCTAGATAGATGTATCAATTAAGAAATACTATGGATAAATGTAGCAGTAATATGCATGCTACTTTAGATATATTTGAGATTCACTCGCATATACTAACACATTATGATGAGGAAATAAATGCATGGCTAGATTGGGAGAATAATTATAGTGAATGGGATGATGATTTATTCCCTATAATTGAAGAATCTAAGATGGAAATAATTGCATGCATAGATTTAGAAGACACTTTCAACACATAGTGTGTTGGTCTCCTTCTTTTATCCAAGATACCTTCACATTTATATGTAACCATGTTAGCAACAAAAGCACTTGTGCAAAAAATGAAAGAGCCCATGATTGAAACCAATGATCTAACTAACTTGATTCATTCTGGGTGGTGTTATCTACTCTAAACATAATGTGTGGAAAGAATAATACTAATGGGAGTGGCATGTGTCATATGTTCTCTCACCTAGTCAACTATTTTGTGCACCCTTATTCTATATTTGAGGTGCTTATCACCAAGATTAAACTTTCACTGCTTAACTCTAGCTACCAAACTAACCTATTTTTAGTTGTAATTATTTCATGCATCCATCTCTATGCACATATGCCTCATGTTCCAATGAATTTATTCCCACTTTTATTGTTTATTCTCTTATCAAAACATAGGAAGAAGAAGTGGAAGTAGAAAAGGACACATGGAGGTGCCTATATCTAGTCTTCTACATATTTTTTATTTTTAATTATTTACATGCAACAAGGATGAAACATGTCAAGGGGGATGAAATATAATATACCTAGGGAGGGGTAGAATAGTAGTATAAATAGTATAATAATGAATAGTAAGGAATTGTAAGGAATATTAGAGTAATACCACATGCATAATAATGAGGAGTTGGGTAGATTAGAATAGTATAAATACAGTGGCATAGATTAGTATATTGTATCTGAGAAGAAGAATTTTACTTGAGCCTTGTTCAATGGAGGTATCCCCCTCAAAGTGGCCCATGTTAAGATTTATTCATTCTTATCAAAAATTAATTGTGTGTGTAATGTATGATTTATCTAATATATAGTCAATTTATGTTTTTATTCAGTTATTATGTGAGTGAGGTTCTTAAAAATTCATCCTATGTCTATGCTCATTCAAACTAATATCTCCACTTCATTTTCCTTAGAACAAATTGAATTCACTAACACTCACACATTATTATATTACAATTATATATGTGATTCTCATTTATAAATTATTGAAAGTGTCCTTTCATAAATTAAATGACTTCTAAAAGACTCAAAATGGAAAGAGACACTATTTATGTTCTTACTATGATTGTTTGGATGTTTCGTGCAAAAGACCTACTCAAAATTAGAGATAAGTTCTACATAAATTTCATGGCTTACCTTGATATATGGTTAATTTTAGGTTATTTTTAATATTTTTATTAAAACGCACAACTACCATTGAAACATGCAAATCTTCACAAGAACCAATAGTTTTTTTCAAGTACAAAAAATAGAGTGTTTCATATCTATTCTAATTGAATAAGTTGTTGGTCATGAAAAATATATTTTTGATCCTTATGTATCAATATTGATGATTAATAATCAATACATGTTGATAAATATATTCTATGGAAGGTGCATTAGTATGCCAAAAATACTTGCAAAGTGGATAGCATTGAACTCATGGAGTACTTAAGTTTTTATTATGTCATACCCCTAACATTCCATGTTATAATATTCATTAAAATGAAAAAATGTTCATTGTTGATATCTTGAATTCACCTATAATAGAGTTGTTATTTATATCAAAAAATTCATTTCTATCCTCCTAGTTTCAAATTTTTTTTTTTTTTTTTAATAGAATGGTATCCCTCCCATTTATTTTTGTGAGGAAGGATATGATTTTATATATATATATATATATATAATCTCTCATACCCTTTTGAATGTGAAAGATTAAATTGAAGATAGTTAAGTCCAAAAAAAAATGCACATAAGTATAAATTCACTAAAATTAACTTATTATAAACATAATATATCAAAGGTTCTAAGTAGTTCTTGCATTGAACTCATGGAGTACTTAAGTTTTTATTATGTCATACCTCTAAAATTCCATGACATAATATTCATTAATATGGAAAAATGTTCATTGTTGATATCTTGAATTCACCTTTAATAGAGTTATTATTTATATCAAAAAATTCATTTATGTCCTCCTAGTTTCAAATTTTTTATTTTTTTTTAATAGAATGGTATCCCTCCCATTTATTTTTGTGAGGATGGATATGATTATTGTTTGTGTGTGTGTGTGTGTGTGTGTGTGTGTGTGTGTGTGTGTGTGTGTGTGTGTGTGTGTGTGTGTGTGTGGAAGATTAATTAATCTCTCATAGCACATCAATGGGGATTTAAAGGAAATATTTATTGTGCACAATTGTGATGTTTGAGTTTATGGAGGAAGCAATAAAAGGGGTTATTTAAGAAAAAATATTTCCTTGATATTTTTATGTGGGATGTGTTAAAATAGTTTGTACACATTAGGTTCTGATTTTGGAGTCAACCTAGATGGAATTTTAGGGTTACGGTCCAACATTAGTTTCTTTTAATTTTTTCCACACAACCATGGTCTGGTTTTCTTTGTTGTTAATTTTTAATTTAAATTATTAAAATTAGGCTTGGATTATAAATAAGTTGTCATACATTTTATTGAATAAGTATTTATAATATTTTTTGATAAAGTTAAGCCTTGAAACCTTTCCCACTACCTTTGATCTTGTGAAGAATAAAGTTAGTTTTTTTTATATAGAGAAGTTGGAGAGCTTAGCAACCTATTAAGTTACATATGAAGTGGTTAATAAATATATATTTAAAACTGATGTCCTATTTAATGACTACACCTTATGATTGTCTCCCATCCTAACATTATAAGATAAACCTCTTACTGAGATACCTTGCATAAAATACTTGAGATTTGTTATAAAAAACATCAAAACAATCAAAGAGATATTATTTATATCTATAAGGGTCCTAATTCCTTATAGTGAAATTGAAACAAGGTATCAACTCAAGACAATTAACATTCCCACCTTCAAGGAAATTTAAGATAACATTCCATATAGTTTGTTTCACAAATTACTTATATCCCCAATCAAGTTGATGTAAAGTTTGGATTTGGAATGTATACATTCCTTTCTTAAGATATAATAAAGGTGTTTCTTATAATTACCTCTAATTGGACCCAACATTAAAGGATAATATTAATGATATATGATGGGTTAATACTTCACTTAAAACTATAGATTGTATTTTTAGACATTTTGGAGTGCGATATTCGAGCCCAAGAAAACCTTTTTTGCGTGGATTCTTATTTACCATGCCATTTCACTAGGCAAGAGACTTAAATGTTTGGTTACTAGTAATAAGTGTTGTAACAACTTATATTTTGGCATGTTGTTAGAATAGAAATGATTAATCACTTGCAAAAAATTATAAATTAATATATTATGCAGAAGAAGATAATAAATATTTTCCACATATTTAAGGAAAATATTTCTACTATTGATGATATCATATCCATCTTGAGTTTGCATACCTAAAATAGCTCATTTATAATAGGAAAAATGTCCCTACGTCATGAATAGTTATTCTCCTCATGATTTATCTCACTAGTATTCTAATAACACATCCATGTTTATACCACCATTTGTATAGAGTTAAACATGCAAAGCCTAGTTACACCCATGGTAATTTTATGAATTTGTTCCATGCTACCTTTCTCAAGTTCCCTTCTACCTTTATAAAGTAAGGAAAAATCTTATATCCTTAACAAGACAATATATTTTTATATATAGATAGAATGGTATCCCCAATCACTAGTGCCTAAGGTGAAAAAGAAAAACAAGGAGGAAAAGTGGACATTGACAAATTTCCCATCAATTAATCATGTTGTGGGGGATTAATAATGACCAACTCCTAACCAATACCATCATGTATGAAACTTTATTTATTATATTTTTTATGATGATGGTTATTATGAATTTTGGAGGAAGGGGAAGGAAGAAGGACTTAATAATGACTAGCTCCCAACCAATACCATCATGCATGTAAATTTATTATTATTAATTTTTATGGTGATAGATATTATGTGATCATATTATTAAAATATTATTATTTCTCATTTTATGTTATATATTTACTTTACTATTATTGAATGTTAACATCATTGAGTACTTTGGTTTGTAATATCATTATGTCCACTTCTTTTATTATGTTGTATTCAACTATTATAAGTTGTATGTGTGTGTGTGTACACACACACATGATGTAGAATCTTAAATTTATATAGATATCAGTATCTTTTTCAATGTTTTGGATTACATATAATAGATTATAATTATTAAGTGTATATCTAAATCTGATCATTCCTTTGGATAAGTACTGATGATTAGGGTTATCCAATTTGTCAAAGTCATTCAGGGAATGATCCTTACCCTATTTGATTGTCTCGTTATATCAAATATTTAAATGGATTTATACCTTAATATATGGCATAGAAACCATCATCCACATATCAAAAAATATTGTAACATTTTATTCTCTTAAAAATTTATTAATATGTTTTATTTTTATTAAATATTATACAATTTTCTAATTAGTAAATTTATTTTTATAAACATGTTAATTGGTTGAAATATATTTGACAAAACATAATTTAATCAAATTACTATATGAAATTAAATTTCATATATATATATATATATATATATATATATATATATATATATATAACTCTAGTACAATAGACATATCATTATGGAAATCGCCTCTATTTATTAGTTTTTATTGTAGCATTCATTTTTTTATAATAATAGATTCTCTTAAAGTATGATAAGACAAAACTTATTTTTAAGCATACATACATACATATACTTTTTTAATAATTAATATAATCATAAATTTGTATATATATTGTGAAAACTACATACTTTTCTAAAACATAAAAATAATTTTATAATACAATCTTATTAATATAAGTTTAGAAAATAATACTAAACACATTTAGGAAGTAAGTGTAATGTAATATACAAATATAATTTGAAATATATGTTATATAAACAAGGCACTATGCACATTCATGTCACCCTTAAATATATTCATATTTTATTTCATTTGGTGTTGATGGTTATTATAGGTTCCAATTTTAATAATTTAATGTCATATTTTTATTCAAAATTATAATATATTATTCTTCAAAAAATTTGATAATACATATTTATTTATTTTATAATTCTTACTCTTTTTATTTAATAAATATAGTATTATCAATATATTATTTAAAAAATTTGATAATATATAAATAAATTTTATTACTTTCATATAACTTTCACTTTTTACTAATTTTAATTAAATATTATACTTATTAATTATTTGAATTAAAAAATTACACAATTATTAATAATCAATATTAAAAACGTATTTATATTTAATATGATTGGTTAAAAGATTTGGAGCCAAATTATTTCCTTCACAAATCATAGTGATGCAAGCATAATTTTTAAATGATTTGGCATGTTACATAAGAGGGATTGTTAGTCAATTTTGGATACCATAGGTGAGTCTCATCAAAAACTTGTCTAGTCGAGCCTTCATCTTGATGAATAATCTTGGAAATCCTTCATAAGGCATGTTTAACACATTTTAAGGTATTTTTGATAAGTTTAAGGCAAGTGTTCTTTCAAGTATCATGATGTTCTAGTCATGACTTATCCTATTCAATTTGTTTCAAAGAGTGTCAAAATCTTATAGGTATTTATTATGTCATTTAACTCATGTCCAGGTCATGTGATTCTCCTTTGGTCCATACAAGTGCTTTAAAGAAGTCAAATATTCCTTATTAACATTGTAACTCCTTTTGAAGTGTTTTTTTTATCATTTTTAATTTTCAAAAAAAAAAAATTAATAAGGCAGTAGTTTCTACAGAAAAAGGAAGTTATGGAACATTGTCCCATGTTCTTAAAAGTGTGAAGAATTCTAGGTAACACTTTTTGGTTCAATTCAATCAAGTTCCAAAGTAAAACATGGTAGTTATTATGGCTCCCTAAAACCCTTAAAATTCTAAATATATGTATTTTATATATTTATAGACCCAAATAGAGCAAAAATATATTTAGTCTCCTTATCAAGCTCTTGGCAATCTCACATAGGCAGACTTTAAATGTTTGGTTCATGAAGAGAAGAGAGAGTTTGGAGTTGAGTTTTTTACCATATCAGGAGACCATAATTATATTAATTTACTTGGCATTGTTTTTTAGATAAATCTCTCGGCTCTATGAACAATCTTTAAGAACTTGAGGGGTCAAAAAATGTCTCCAATCCCCATTGGGTCAATTTTATCTTTATGTTTGTAATTATGAACTTATTGAGAGAATATAAATCATTCAAGACTGATCTAAATATATTAAATTATATACATATCACCCAAACCCATTATCTACAATATGCATGTGCATGTACTAGCATAAATAAGCCTCCTTTTCACTATTTACATGAGACATTTTTGTGAGGGTTTGAAGTGTTTTCAATAAATAAAATATGTTTATAGTATTTAAAAGGTATAATGAGATTATATAATGAATTTTAAATTAGAATAAATATCCATTAACTCCCCACTCTTCTCATTCCCTTCTTCAGCTTGTAGTCACCACCCAAGGTGATTTGTTTAGCAAATCTTGGTGATATGCTTCAATTTAGGTTGAAATCATGGAGACAAATTATTAAAGCACTAAAATTGAATTTAAATGATTGTATAGATATTTTAATTATATTTATGAGGTATATTAAAATATAAAATACTCAAAACATGTTAATAGGTAGAATCAAGATGGGTTTTGTCCACCCATAGGTCTACAGACCTATGGTAGACATTTATGACTCATAAATCCATCATTTGTTGTGTGCAAACCTTGGAAGAACTAATTGAACCATAAAATTATCTATTTAACCTATAATAATTATAAATTATCATGAATAATATCCTAAATTAATTAATGCATCTTGAAACCTAAGCATGATTGTCATACATAGAATAACCCTTCTTACAGGCTATCAATAGAATGTCTCCATCATTGAAATTTACAGAGGGTTATAAGGATATAATAAAGTATGTAAATATAATAATTTTTTGGTTATACCATATGGAAAAACCTCATGATATTTTATATATTCTCAGACCAAATAACCTACATGTTATCCTAGTAAGGCACTCTCCTAAATTAGCACTTACAGGCTTGTATAAGCAAAGGAAGAAAAGAGCAACTTATGGATGTTCTTATGAGACACCAAAAGGTTTCAGAGGTTAAAATAAATGTTAAAAAAAATTTCACACTAAAAATTTCATTTAAATAAGGATATATTTATCAAGGAAGGTCCAATCTAGTAGGCTTGGTGGTCAATAATTCTCTATGATCACCTATAGGTTGGTGATAGTTCGAATGAGATGAAGTACCCTCTTGTAGTGGAATTAAAGGGTTAATAGGTATATATTAGGTTATTAAAAACCTAATTAAACTCTTAAATATATAAAATATTATCAAAGTGGAAAATAATCTTATAAATAAGATGTAATTTTAACATGGTAGTCTATAGGCCTAGTTGAAGACCCAAGACCTACCTACCCAAAATAATAGAGAAATATGCAGCTTTTTATTGATATTGAGGTCAATCAATATTTAAAGACACCAATAAAAACAATTTAAATGTTCTTATACCTTTCATTATTATAGTGAGAACTAAAAAATGAAAGCACTTTTGAACACTAATAGTCAAACATACCTAAAACAAGTACATATAAGCCTGTTTGAGATAGAATGGGGGGTAAAGTACATTGGTGATGATGAATGAATATAATGGGGAATGTGAGGGGATAAATTATATATTAACTTATATTTATAAATTCATATTTTCTCCTTAAGGTGGAATCCAAGATGATAAATGGTCAAAATAATCAGGAAACCTAGACAGGCCTAATAGAGGTTCATAGATCTATTTTCAAGATGTGAAGAGAATACACAAATTTTTTGAATTAAATTAGAGTATGGAGATATATAAAGGTTTAAAATATGTCAAAATTGATCCCCACATATTTTTTACTCGTTCAAATGAGAAAACAATACCAAAAATGAGTCATTAGGGTTAGTCTTGGATGACTGCATATAAACCCTAGTAATGGGCTAATGTAGGATACAGTGAGATTAAGAGTCAAGTAGTAAATAAGACAAATTTAAAAACTCCATATATATTTATTAGACCGTGAATAGGTGTTCAAATCCAATATTAATCACTTTCTTAACCTATTTTTCTAATTTCACCTCTCTCAAGTTCTCTAGCACATGTTTGTTAGCCCGAGAAACACTTTTCTCACGTGTGATCTCACATGAGAAAATTCATGGTATGAATTGAGTTTATGGAGGGTGAAATGTTTTATCCACTCAATAATACTCACATTTTTTCATTCATACAAGACCCTAACTCTATGAATAATCATTAAGGGTAGGAGAGACTTAAACCCTGCCTAAACCCTCCATAATGATCTGATAGGAGAAATAGATCTTCTAATTGCCTAAAATGGATGGAAATAGCCATAAAATGATATTAATGACATTAATTACTCTCTTAGACACCTAATTAGGTATATTTTTATCACGTGTGGGGGGAAAGTGTATGGGAAAAGGTCATAAATTAAGGTTGTAAGCCCATTTGAAAGCATATAAGGTTGTGATAGGCTCTCAAATCAAGTTGGAAGACCTTATGAGCCTAAGAATATTTCATATGAACCTATAAATTCCATTATCATACATTTTAAGATGATACATGAGATATTCAAGTCACTAATTTGGGCCAAAAAGGTGATTGTATTACTATTTTGCCTAAGAATTCTAATTACAGATGTATGGGAGATCTTATAATCTGTGGTTATTAAGATAATTGGTTGATGCTTTTTATATCCTCATTAGATCATTAAAAATTAAAATTAGGTTACTATAATTAGGTTTGATCATGATGTCCTAGTATATCATTGAAAAATCCTTGTGAGAGATGTGTAGTGAGATTGATGGGTTTTAACACACCTAATACAACATGATTACCACAGTAACATTATTATCGAGAAATCTAAAACGTATGCAAGTTGTCAAGGAGAAGAGGATAGGGAATTTAAAAGTGAATTTGATTATCAATAATGCCATTTATCACTTTTAGATATGGAAGAGGGTAGTTTCAAACAAGATTGATTAGTTATCCAAGAAATTTAAGATCCTCTCATATGCCATTCCTATAGAATCTCATCATCAAGAAGCTAGTGCATGCCAAAGAGATGGATAAAACTAATCTTAGATGACTATAACTGATTTAGATGAAATGACACTTGTCATTGGATTTACTTATGTTCCTCTCTTCTCTCTCACTCACTCACTTTTTCATATATATATATATATAATATCCTTAAATGGTTTATAATGGATCCTCCACCTGAGTATGGAAAATCCCTACTCATTTTTATGCCTTTGATAAATAAGACTACTAGTTTTACCTCATTCTATTACTGTACTTAGTGTGTATGTATAGATAGTTGATCTTGTTAAGTGCTTTGCTTAGTCTTCCTTGACATGTTATCATATTCTAGCACTTATATGTAGTTTGAAAGCTTCTCTTGTAGGTCATGTGAAGTGTTCAAGTGAAGTGTAAAGGTTGATTTTATTTTCTTATTCATTAGTGTCATTTTAGACCTCTTTATTAGTCTTCTAAGACTAAACATTTATCACAACCTCTACATTAAAATACTAATGTAAGAGATTCAGATTGGGAGTAGTGTGTGTTCAAATTAATCTCATGGTCTACATGTGCACATGAATTTGGTTGGTAGTGATAAATTACTTTAGTGCATCACCTCCATAGTTAGGTTACTTTCATTTCTCTTACCCTTTTCCCATGTAAAGAATAGTAGTAGTTTGTAGTTATTAAGTGATGTGTTAAGGGAGTTAGCCTTATCTAGATGTTAAATCCATTCTTTAGGTCTCCACAACCTAATATTGTTCCTAGGCTATCACTCAAGTAAGTAGGATTGAAAAAAATCCTCAAAGGTAAAAATTTTGTTGATAATAAGGATTATTCTATTTTTCTTCTTTGGTTACATCACCAAAATCTCAATGTGGCACTTCCCATAAATTCCACTCCATGCATTACCAATTAATTTAATTAAAAACTCATGATTATTATTAGTCCAGGAGGGAAGCACTATTGGATCCATTTTTATCTAACTTGGAATTATAATTGGATCTTTTGTTCAATCAAATTCCATTGATTATTATGCAATGTAAATATTAAGTGATTTACAAAGTGAAATAGAAGGTGTTTTAATGGGGTGGATAAAATAATAATATTTGGTAGAATCTGATTAGCTAATTTTTTGTTATGTTATGGGTTGCTTCACTTGGATTGAGGTTGGGAATTAACTACATGATAGATAGAGATGTGTTTATATAAGGGTTCGTTTATTCTTATATTCATTTAGGGGATGCAGGCTACATGGATTGTATATTTTGAATCAAATGCGGAGTTGGTTCATTAAGTAACATGGCATGGGTTTATAAGGATATAGATACCTATATAAGCTTGTTATTGTTTGGTGTGTTTGGTCAAGGGAGAAAGGTTGGTGTTTCTTACTTACAAATCACTATCAAGGTTAAGGATTTTTATTTTATATACCATATGATTTGTGATTTGTTTATTTCATAGCAACAGTATGAGTTTTTTTTTGTTTTTTTTTTTGTGGTTTGGATGCTTGTAAAATAAGGGGGACTGTATAGGAGGTCGTGGTGAGGTGAGAAGGGTTGGAGAGAAGCATTTTGTTTTCCTCTTTGGGATCTATCTGTAAGTATTTTTATGTTTTTTTTCCTAAAATAACATTTTTAGGTGATTTTGGCATGTTATTAGGGTTTGTAGGTGCATTCATTGTGTATGTCAAGGGTTTTAGTAGGGATTTTTTTTTTTTTTTTTCAATATGTTTTAAGGTTTTATGGTATATTTACTCTTGTATGTTGGAGTTTTATTTTTAATTATGGTGATCTGATGGGGTTTCCAGGAAAGTATAACATCAAGGTTTTGAAATATGTGTAATTATTTTACATCTAATTTTTTATCATTTTATAAGTATAGCATCAATGTTTTGAACTATGGGGACTTTATTCACATATGATTTTTTTATCATTTTATTGGTCATGTGTTTGTATTTTTTTTTATAATATTTTGAAAATAATTATTCTAAGATTTTTGGAAATCATGTAGCAATATTTTAAGATGATTTCATTTGGATATAAGGTTTGTGAGTATGTAGGATCTTATATGCATGGGGTCTCTATATTGTATATTATTTATGGTGTGCCATTCTCACAATTTTTTTTTGTGGTTTGGATGCTTGCAAAGGAAGGGAGACTACATAGGAGGACTTGGCGAGGTGAGAAGGGTTGGAGACAAGCTTTTTCATTTTCCTTTTTGGGCTTCCATTTGTAAGTAGTTGTATGATTTTTTTCCTAAAAGAACATTTTCTAAGTGATTTCAGCATGTTATTAGGGTTTGTATGTGTATTCTTTATGAATTTCAATGGTTTTAGTAGAGATGTTATTTTTGTGATTTCAGTATGTTATTAGGGTTTATCGATATATTTTTTCTTGAATTATTTAAACTATGGGTGCTTGTACTTTAGTGTTTTCAAGGTTCAGGATTATCAAAAACTATTACTCATTTTCATATGGCACTTTTGTTTAATATCCTCCTATTTTGAAGATTTTATGCATATTATGTTGATTTGATTGTATTTTTAGGGTTTTTTATAAGCCCTATAAGAGAGTTTTTAGGTGATTTTAAGGTTTTTGGGTGTTTGTGCTCTTATATGTTGGATGCTTTTGTATTGTAAATGCTTTGTAATGATCTACTAATTTTTTAAAATTAATTATAACATAAATAATATACTACTAGGTTTTTTAAATATGGGTACTATATTCATTTCTAATTTTTTATCATTTTAATGGGCCTATGTTTGTATTATATTTTCTAAGATTATGATCATAACTATGTTAAGGTTTATGGAAATCCTGTAGAAATATTTTAAGGTGATTTCATTTGGAGATGGGTTTTTTGGTTATGTGTGATATTGTATGCATGGGGGTCTCTATATTATAGATGCTTTGTGGTGATATAAATTGTATTGAAGCTATTGATATAAGTGTTGACCAAATTTGACTTTTTAGTCTAATTGGGGCACCCCTAGTAAAAAACATGAATTTTTAGGTCCATAAATGGGTCTAATATATTTTTATGATGTGAATTATAGGTTATTTTATGTCAATTAATGTTTTAGTAGCTTTGATCATTTATTTTCTAGGTCCATTTATCATTTTAAGTCATTTTAAGGGTCAAAATGGTGCATTTAATGCTTTATATGGGTTTTTGGGAAATTTTCAAGTGTAAAAAGGTTATGTCATGCTCCATGTGTCCCTATAAGTCTTAACCAACTGAAAAAAATAAAAATTTGTAGGTTTATTTGGATAAAGGTCAATTTTCTTAAAGAAAAGGACAATTATGTGGCTCTTTGGGAAGTATGTCATATGGGGAAAGGTCATGAAATGTCTCTAAATCTTCCTAAAACTCATATCTATGATTTTTTTGATCTTAAATAGCCATTTTGATGCCAAAACTATTCTATAAATCTTTTGTTTTTCTAGACAGATTGAAGTGACACTCAGGTTTTTACTTGGTACGAATAGCACCAAGGGTTTTAGGTCAAACACTTTTGGGAGGTTATTTTGAACTAATTTAAATTTAACTCAATATAATAATTTTTATAAATTATCAATTGTACTTCATTAACCATCCATTTTAAGTGGACTATACAAATCTTCTTACTCATCCATGCACCCTGTCAATTTTCCCTTGGTTTGAACAGCTTCGTACAAACCAATTGCTCATGTTTTCTATAGAGGATTTTGTATAATTTCCCTCATGTCTCACATTCTTTGTTTCAATTTTTAGTTTGATTTGATGAGGAATTCATCTCAAATGTGAAAACTAGTGCATTATGTGTTGATGAGTAGGTTCCCATTATTTTCTGAGTTTCCATGCTTTGTGGATGGTTATAATGGGTTTTCTAAATCCCATTTACATGTTTTTAATATTTTTTTATCTCTCTCTCTACCTTAAAATTTTATTCTCCAAGTAATCTTCATAGTTTGTATGCATGGACTACACATACACATGGTCTGCCATTGAAGTGTGCATATATAGGTGGTTACAAAAGAAAATTACATTGAATCAAGGAGTCTTGAACTAACTTAAAAGTTTCCATTATGACACAAAAACTCTTGAATAATTGGAAAGAGTCTTGGCATATTCACAAGACCCAAAATAATGCTTATTCCCTATAATATCATGTTTGTTGCTTGTATGAGCAAAGACCACCTACATGTGGTAATGGTAGAGAGTTGGAGATAACATGTTGAAGCATTAAAACATTATTTTAAATCCTATTTTAAGTCATATCATGTGAATTCATCATGGTAGACTCATACAAAGTGTCTAGAGGGCAAGTTCAAATGTGGAAGCATGTTTGAGGACAAGCTGACTAAATTTGAGACAATCTCTAAAAAATGTAAATAGAGGCCTAAGAGGTTTTCTAAAACCTCATACAACATGATCTCAAGATGATCTAAGCACCTAAATTGACAAACCATGTAGTCCCTACATAGGTCTATCACCTAATAGAGAGGAGAAGGTAGAGGACTAGTGGAAGATAGTTGTAAGGAACCTCAAAGTTGCCTAAGAGACTACTAAAAGTAATGAGTCATATCTACAATGAAAGATTCAAAGTGACTTACTTTTCAAAGTTACAATGCCAATCATGATAACGCATAACAATGGTTCTAAAGAGTGTAAATGGCATTCATAAACTAAAAGATCATTTGAAGGAAGTGATCTATTGTGCTCAGCATCCAAACACATCTACATTTTGTATAAACCACTAAACACTCACCTATAGCTTCAAACAAATAGAGACCTAGACATGATGTTTTGGTTTTGTTTGAAGACATATATGTAGATTACAAGCATAAGAAGGTAATTTATGACCTTGAATAGGTTCAATAAAATTCCTAAATAATTCATGACCAGGTTGAATGAGCAAATGTTCACCTATAGGTTAAGTAAATAGGGTATTAAGGCAGTGGATAAAAGGTATTGCTTTCAATGATGGTAATGATACCCAAAGTGATAAAATGAGTTCAAATCCTTGTAAAATGATGATGGAGACTTCAAGAATATTTTTCAATCATTTAATTTAAAACTCAAACATGCATTAACTCCTATAGATAGGGTAGATCTAGGGCATCTCAATCAAGGAATAGTTTGATACTTAGTTTTGACATGAAGGGCATATGAGGCACAAAAGGGTGTTTGGGTGGTAATACAAACATGTAGTCACCTCCATTAATGTCATGATGACTTCATAAATTTCAAATAAGAGAGAGACAAAGGTTAAGTAGGGTTAGTTGTAAGGAGTCTCAATTAGTAGGTAGTAAGGGGCTTAAGTGTGTCTAAAGGGTGTAAATTTTTAAACACACCTATCTACTAAGAGGGGGGGTGAATCAGTAGATCTCAAAAACCTAGTTACTTACAACTTTCAAGATTAATGTTAAATAAATGTAAACTTAAAAAAATCAAAAAAAGATATCACATGTATAGAATCACAATACATAATGCTTGATTTATATGTGGAAACCCAAAGGGAATAATCATGATGAGAATGCTACTAAAATCTACTATTTTGATCTAGCCTCATAAATTTTGTCTCATTGACTAAACCTCACTGGTTACATTTAAGGACACCCATCCCAAGGAGACATCAATCCCATGACTTTAAGAGCACCAACTCTAAGGAAGTACCCACTCCATATACTGAGCACCAACTCAGTTCAATCTAAAGGCACCAACCAATCAAATACATGAATTACAATTCAAGTTAATGAATCAGCTTCATAAAAGAATCCAAGTCTTTATTCTTTTTTGTAAGTCCAATTTGCAACTGATCATTTCTCCTTCAACACACTTTTTTGTGTCCTTCACTCTTCCTACACCCTTTCTTTGTATCTAAATTTATCTATTTGACACTCTAATATTCTAAAATTCAACCATTACTTATTCATACTTAGATGAGTCTCATATTTCTACACTTACAACTTGACTCCTCTTATTCCTAAAATGAAGTAACTATTTGTCTTTCCTTATCTTCATCTCTTTGGAATTTTTCATCAATCCAAACTTAGACAAGTCTCTTTACTTTATATATTTTACATTTGTTGCTTGTCTCTTCTCATTCCAAGAAAAATGACTATATGACTTCCATTCTTTGAGCCTCTTTGAATTATTCCCTTGTAATATCAGTTTGCACACTCATAAGATTAGAAGAAACATTTTAGTTCAACTGTTGTTGTTTATATCCTTCAACCATTTTGCCAGATTCTTGTAACTAACTCATGTCAATGGTTCTTGATTTATTTTTCGTTCCAACTTTGAAATGTGTCCATCAATATTTCCATCTGAGTTTCACATGCCATTCAATCTCTTGAAGATGCATGATCTTTATATTGGCTTGTTCATTAAACTTTAGCATGTTGACTTCATCTTATTTTCTTTGGCATTCATGTATTATTTTTTCTCCTTTCAATTATCTTATACATGCTCTATCTCTATCTTTTCCTATATGCCATTCAAGAGTTTGTCATGAAAACCTTTCATCTTTCTTGAAAAGTCCTTGTGTCCTACACAATTGACCTTTGGCACTTGTGGAAGTGTCCTATATCTTTTGGAAACTTTTCAAGATTCCTTTCTCTTCATTTGAACTACCCTTCAAGATTTTGCAAACTATCTTTTATAACTTTGCAAGTGTCCTTCAAAAATTCTAAAAATGTCATTTCTTCATTTCAACTATCCTTCAGACAAATTGTCACAAGCTTTTTGTCTAAGTGCTCTTCAAGACAATTTCCTTGACAAAATGTCTAAGTGACTTTCGAGACTTATGAATTTTCCTTCATTTATTTTCCCATATATTTTGTAACTTCTATGTAGGATGCATACCCTTCAAAAAATTTATAATGGTCAACATACCCTTCAAAACTTTTTCAACAGTCCACATACCCTTCGGCACTTTGTAAATCTTCAAAAAAATTTCAAGCATCCACATACCCTTCAAAAAATTTGTTTTGGATCACTTTCCCTTCAGCACTTTACAAATGTACCCTTCATAACTTTTGATCAAATCACTTGCCCTTCATCATTTTTCAAATGTACCTTTCAAAAAAATTGATTGGATCACTTGCCCTTCAGCATTTTCAAATGTATCCTTTGGAACTTTTGATTGGATCACTTGCCCTTCAACATTTTCAAATGTACCCTTCAAAAATTTTGCATGGGACTCATTTCCTTCAAGACTTTCTTTCAGGACAATTTTTTTGAAATAATTGCCTTTAACATTTTCCTAAAAGAATTTTCTTATTTGTTACGGGCTTTTTATCTGAGAGAATTTTCTTTATCAATATTTTTGAAAGAATTCCCTTGATAAATAAAAAGGCACAAAATTGACTAAGTATGGAAACTTATTAGTCTTTTAGCTGAGGAACAACCTTATGCATTTGTAACATTTTCTCTATTCGCCCTAGTGACATAGAACATAGACCACAAAGAATAGACACAAACTTGATTTTCATAGTGTGATGATTTCCTCCAGATGTTGCCACATGTGTAAATGTTGATAACATCATCCTATCCTCTTAGCCAAATCTTGTCAAGATAACCATGTGAGCAACTACATTCAAAGTACACACACAAGTCTTTTCAACTCAACAACTTTATCATTAATGCATGATAGCACATGCTACCTTTGACATCAATGGCAATTCTTCAAACCTCAATGACTATGTCCAACACAAATAATGCCAAATGGGAGTCTATACCTAATGAAATAATGTGTGATCACCTCAATTATGATCATGGTGCCCTCTATCAACTACAAACATTATAAAGAAAACCTACATAGGCCCTAAAGTCCCTATATACACCTATAGGTAGGGTACAAGCTAGTGAAGGTAAGGTGAAGAATGAATGTAATTAGGAGAGATAGAAGGTTTTCTAACAACCCAGAATGGTTCATAGTTTATTTACAATATGTTTACATACACTCCAAGACCCTTTAAAAAAAATTCATCTACTTTCCCTACTTGATCAAAGGCAACAGTCCATACAGGCAAGTTAGGAAATTCATATTACTAAATGGGTAAAAATAATGAATCCAAAATGGAAAGATGTTTTAAAGTAAATTATAAGATTAATTACCATTATTTGGATTTGATTAGTATGTTTTTAAATCCTAATATTCTTGGAGTTAATCTTGAGAATCCATTCTTAGAGAGAAGGGGAGTATGCAAGAAACAATCCTTTTGAAGCCCTTTGTTAGACAACATGAGTTGGTTATGTACCTCAATTAGGGATTCTAACCTTTATTTTTGGTAAATAACCTCATTAGGACCTAATAAAAATTTAAAAACCTTCATTTTTCATTGAATAATAGAGTAACATCTCTCTATTCTATCTCAGAGGCAGAGCACTCTTGAGGAGCAAGAACCCTATAGTTTTGAAGAAAGATGGTAAAAGAGTGAATAAAAGTTTATTGTAAAAATTGAGGATTTTTGGAGATTTGGAAAACATACATACAAATATGGATAACACTTCACATAAGTATGGGACTCATCAGGATACTCTAAACCATTGAAGTTGTAGGGAGACCTAGTAAGCAAGGAATAAGTCTAATGCTCAAATGAGGAGTCATATGGAATTATAGACCTAGATAAGAATTTAAGGTTATTTTAATATGTTAATTAGGCCAATATATATGTTTTTTAACTACTAATAAGTAGGTAAAGTTGTAGGTGGTCATTTTTGGACTTTGAAGTATAAACAAGCATACTAGGCACACTAAGACCTAGTGTCCAAAAGGGAAGTCATTTATACTTTTGGCATTAAAAATGATTTTAAACATATTATAACATGTTCATATTCCTAATAAATATGTGTTTCATCCTTCATATTTTATAGGATACATCAAAAAAATGATTTTTGTGTCTTAAAGCAACTCAGGCATATAGGAAACATGATAACAAGAATGAGAAGCCAAGTTCCAATGCTCATATCTTTCATGAAGATATGCATGGTAGATATAGGAGTTATGGGGTGTTATCAAGGGTATTATAAGACATAGTTACGTAATTTTTTATCAAGTTTAATGTCCCAACTTTATGAACAATCGTTAAGAGGTCAAACTAGACTAAAACCCTTGCAAACCCTTGCTAGTGACTAGTTTAGTAAAGCTAAGTTATAAATATCATCTATGGGAATGGTTATCACATAAATATTTTTAAATAATTTAGAGGACTCACCCAGGATCCTCCACACCTTTTTTTTGTATGGACTTGTACTGATGGGGGCAGAAATAGGCTTTTATTCACTATTTTGTGTGTTGTGCAGGCTACAAGAGGATTTTAAGGATGAAATAAAGTTGAGATGGAATATTGAGACTTAAAATAACTATATATTTATATTTTATTCAAATAAAATTCTTATAAATGTGTAAACAAACTCTTTTAACTCAACCAGTCAAATCTGGCATATTGGGCAAGCTAAAGAAAAGGCATGAAATATTTAAATAAAGTGATTTTAAGATGACCCTAATGATTCCAAGGCCATGTATGGTATTTAAAAATTTCAACCACTACCTTTTATTTACTTTAATGAACAATTGAATCCAAACTTTAAGACAAGTGTGCAAGGTGCATGAGAAGGAGGTTTCCTAGAGTGTAGGTGATGATGACTCTCTTCTAGGTTATTTAAGAAGACCAAGCATGTAAAAAATTAATGAAGAGGAATTTATCATATCCTCCCATTCAATTCCAATAATTTTACCTTCCATGTATTAGTTACAAGTCACTCAAATAGACCAAATAATGAAGGCAGTTTTATGTGCAAGAAAAGGAGTTTTAGGCCACTTTGCATAACTTTGATGACTTGAATGAACACTTGGAATTCAAATACTTACATGTTTCATACCATATGATTATTAAATGTTCAAGAAACTCCTTTTATCATCTTAAAAAATTTACTTTTGGCCCTTTTACTTCTCTTCTTCTCTCTCTCTCTCTCAAACTCTATAAGAGTTAGCCATTATGGCATTATATGGGATGATCCAACTGAGTATGGTAAATCCCTACTCATTTTTATATATTTTTATCAATAAAATTTATAATTTTTACCTCTTCATTACTTTTCATAACTGTTTTCCACTTGAATGATGAATCTTGTTTAGTGAAGACTATGGATTCTTAGCATGTGGCCCCATTCTTTCACCTTGTTTACAGTTGGAAAACTTCTTCTTGCAGGGCATGTGACATGTATTAGGGGATGTGAAATGTTGAGTGAGTTATTATTTTCATTAGTTCCATTTAATACCTCTTGTCTAGTTCTCCTAGCTTTGCACATTCATCCATGACCTTACAATGTAGCATTGATGTGAGAAGATGAAGATTGAAAGAGTATATTTCAGTTTGTTTCTTGGTATCAAGTGTAGAATTAAATTGGTTAGAATTAATTAAATTGATTTAGTGTATCACCCCCTTAGTTTATATTTTCTTTCAATTATCTCTCTCTCTTTTCACCCCCCAAAGATAGTTTTAGGTTCAATCCTAAGTGGTACATCAAGGGAGCTAGCCTTATTTAGAGATTTACCTCATTCCTTAGGCTACCCACAAGCCTAGAGGTGATTCCATTGTGCCACTTGGATGAAAAGAGCCTTTTCATCTCCTCAAATGGTGATAATCCATTTCATATAGTTTTTGGCATGCCTAATGGGATTCTTTTTCCAAGAGTTGGAGGATTTTCGGTGTTGTCCTTCAACACATCAGCCTTTAGAGGCATCTTTTCAAACATAAATGGTGACTCTGAAGACATATCATCTGGTAAATAAACCTAAGTTTTCCTTTGAATATTGATAGTAACATATTTCTTTATGTCCTTACTTTCAATGAAGTTTCATGGCTGACCTTGGATTTGAGTTTTGCTCTCTACAAGTCGGTGAAACATATCCATCTTGTCCCATTCCCTATCAATATGAACAAGTTCTTGGTCAATATTTTTATGACTATTATCAATCCCAATATGGCCATATTCAACCCTATCATGAGTTGTATTAGTCTTATAACCAGCCTTCTCAATGTTTTACCCATCCTAGTCAACCTAGTCCTTTCTCTAATAAGCCCATTTCCACCTTCAAAAAAACACTTTTGGGCTATGAGAGATACATGTTAGATCTTGACAGACAAAGAGGATGTGGTATAGAAGTTCCTAATCATGTCACTCAAAAGGTAAAATATGCATTATATTTGGTCAAGAGAGAATGGATACCTATTGAGAGAGCCAATTGGGAAAGGCTCACAAGTAAGATGCTTAATGTGAGTGGTTTAGTCTCTTCCTTATAAGATATGCTAGAAGTTCATGAAAGGAAACCTCACCATACCTATTGGCCTTCATATCCATTTTTACAAGTTTCATACTAGCCATACATGACCCCTACTCATAAGATAAATCAATCCCATCAAATTCACCATTTTCCAAATCAGTTGGAGGAGAGAGTTGAAAGAAGAAACCTTGTATTTGAATCTAATCTTGATAGGCAAATTGAGTTGGCTAATATGCATTTACAATAGTCCATGTTGGTAGAATAAGAAGTGGATTTCAAGACTTTATTACCCTCTCACATGGCATTTCCACCACCTCAAAAAGAGACTAATAATCCCAATGCCTAAGTTGGAACAAAATAATATAATCATGGGGAAAGAAGGAGAAAAGTCTTGACCAAGAGTGTGAAATTGAAAAGACATCTAATCTTAACATCCTAAGTTGGTGCAAGATAGTAGAGTCATGGTGTAAGAAAGAAGATAGAAGCATTATCCAAGAGTGTTAAGTGGAAAATGGATTTGATCCTTTACAAGTCCCTCTCACTCTTCTTTAAGAAGCCTCTTCTATTCCATGGCAGCCTTCATGCAATCCTTTACCCCCATGATGATTCCTATCAACTTTAAGAGAAGATTTTCCAAGAGAACCTAGCCAAGAAAATAGAGAAATTAGAAGTAAAGATGAGATTGATAATTCAAGGTGAGATGGAAGGTTTAGACCTAAAAGAAGATGATGTGCCTAAATATACCCCATCTTCCCTTCCTCAAGAGCTTCTCAAAGAGTCGCTTACATTGCATTCTCAATCTGACCTTGAGCTCTATATTCTACCTCCACTGACTAGTTTATCTTGTCCTTACCCCATCACCCTTTTCCTTGATAGACCTATGGTATGGGAACCAAAGGAAGATCAGTTAGTTTATAAAGAAAGATAACTATTTCTTGAATAAAACCTACCTCCTTTGCAACCTCGTTGGGCTAGATCACATGATTTCAAGATGCCTAGTCTTGGCATCACTATAAAGGAGGTTAAAGATATTGAAAATTTTGAAAATAAAAATCATATTGTAGTGGCTGAGACACAACTTGAGATCCCTCAATAGGTCCTAAGTGTTGAATAAGATGCGAGTACTTATGTTGAATCTCTTTGCTTGGTTGATGATGAAGAATGTTTTCTTTGTGTTGAAGAACCTATATTGAGAGAGGCAAATGAAGAAGAACATGATTAATTCATGATTGATAAATAAGACCTCATGAGTGTTTATGAGGAATCAATCACCATAGGAACTCCCCTTGGTGAATAAAAAGATGAGTCATAAGTTTTTTCCTCCATATCTGAAGTAGAATGTGGTATCAAGGAGGGAGAACACTACCAAGCCATCCCTCAAGAAGTGGAATCCATAGGAGAGTATCATGAGACCAAAAAAGAGGAAATATCCCTTGAATATGATCTAATCAAATATGAATAAGAGGTGGTTTCTTGTCTGGAGATTTTAGATTGGGTTGATGAGGATGTCTTCCCTTTTCCAAAGAGAAAGAAATGATCATAAACTCTTTCATCAGTTTGAAAGATATCATGAATATACAAGTACAAGTTCTTAATCAGCCTTTGGATGACTCTTTTGAATCCATTAGATTATTTTAAACTCCTCTTCAAGGAGGTTATGAGCTGGTCAAAGGTGGAGAAGACAGCATTGGTACACAAGTAAGTATGCAAAGGAAAAGCATTCTATAAATCTATCCTTTTAAGAAGAATATGCATTTGATGATGACATGTTTAAGGTCATAAATATGGGATATCATCTTATCAACAAATTGGGAGAAAAATATTATCTCTTGAAGGATGGAACAAACTCCTATTAGCCTTAATATTTTAAGGAACAAGAAATCAATCCTCTTGGAGAGATGCCTACTAAGGTGATACAAATTGACTATGAAATGAAGAGTGGGAAGCAACATGAAGTGTGTGAACATGTTCAAGAGGAATATATCTACATTGGAAACTTGTTTAATGATGACCTACTTGAGATCAGATCAAATGAAGTGATAAGGAAGAGGTTTGGTCCACAAAGCATTCAATCCAAAGAGAAACATTCTTGGCATTATGTTTCATCTCACCATGAAGATGATTCAATAATGTTTCCTTTTGATCCTAGAAAGGAGGTATGTTTATTTTCTAGGTGTGCATAATAGGTTATTTCTTTTCCCCTAAGTGTTTTTGCACATGTGTGTGTTTGTTGTCTTGTTTTGTGTGTGTCTTTGCTTTCTTTGGTTGGGGTAATCTTAGTGTCTTGTCTTGATCAAAGGTTTATATTCAATGGTCAAAGGTTTTATTATTTTCCTTGGTCCTAAGATGACTCCTAATTCCAATGGATTGATAAGGCTACTAGTTTAGTTAGTATAGCAGGCATACTAAACTTATGAGTCACCAATTTGTTGACCAAATTTGACTTTTTGGTCAAATTTGGGTTCCCCTAGTAAGAAAAATTGACTTTTTAGTTCCATAAGTGGGTATAATTTCTTTTAATGAGATGAATTATATGTTATTTTATGTCAAATAATGTTGTACTAGCTTTGATCATTTATTTTCTAGGTCCATTTATCATTTTAAGTCATTTTAAGGGTCAAAAATGGTGCATTTAATGCTTTTTATGGGTTTATTTAGAAATTTTCAAGATTAAAAAGGTGATTTAATTTTCCATGTGTCCTTATAAGTCTTAGGTAACTGAAAAAACTAAAAATTTGTAGCTTCATTCAGAGAAAGGTTAGTTTTCTTAAAGAAAAAGACACTTGTACATCTCCATAGGAAGTGTGCCACATGGGGAAAGGTCATGAAATGTCTCTCCATATTCCTAAAACTCATATATATTCTTTTTTTGATCTGAAATATCCATTTTTATGACAAAACTATTATGCACCTCTTTTATTTTTTTGGACAAATTGAAGTAGCACTTAGGTTTTGGCTTGGTACGAACATCACAAAGGGTTTCCTATCAAACACTTTTGGGATGTTATTCTAAACTCATTTACATAAAATAAATATAATAATTTTGAGAAATGGTCAACTATGCTTCATGAATAATTCATTTTAAGTGGATTGTGTAAATTTGCTTTCTAATCTGTACACCCTGTCGATTTCCCCTTGGTTTGGATAGCTCCATAAAAACTAGTTACTCATATTTTATCCATAATATGTTGGTTATGACCCCTCATGTCTCACATTTTTTGTTTCAATTTTTATTTTGATTTGATGAGGAATTTATCTCAAATGTGTAAACTAGTGCATTATGTGTTGATGAGTAGGTTCCCATTATTTTCTAAGTTTCCATGCTTTGTGGAGTCTTAAAATAAATTAAAATTTTCCATTATGACCAAAAAAACTCTTGGACAATTGGAAAGAGTCATGGTATATTCACAAGACCCAATCAATGTTTATTCCCTATAGTATCATGCTTACTACCTGTATGAGCAAAGACCACCTACAGGTGGTAATGGCAGAGAGATGGAGATAACATGTTCAAGCATTGAAACATGATTATAAAGCCTATTTTAATTCATAAAATGTGAATTCATCATGTCAAAGTCATACAAAGTATCTAGATGGCAAGTTCAAATGTGGAAGCATGTTTGAGGATAATCTAACTAAATTTGAGACACATTCCCTAAAAAGTGTAAATAGAGGCCTAAGAGGTTTTTGAAAACCTCATGAAACATGATCTCAAGGTGATCCAAGCACCTAAATTGGTAAACCATGTATCCCCTACATATGTCTATCACCTTGTAGAGGGTAGAAGGCAGAGGACTAGGGAAGACAATTGTAAGGAACCCCAAAGTTGCCTAAGAAACTACTAAAAGCAATCAGTCATATCTACAGTGGAAGATTCAAAGTGACTTACTTTTCAAAGTTATAATTCCAATCATGATAACGCATAAAAATGGTTCTAAAGAGTCCAAATGGCATTTATAAACTAAAATATCATTTAAAGGAATTGATCTATTGTGATCAACATCCAAACACATCTACATTTTGTACAAACCACTAAACATTCACCTATAGCTTCAAATAAACAAAGACCTAAACATAATGTTTTGGTTTTGTTTGAAGACATTTATGTAGATTACAAGCATAAGCAAGTACTTTATGATCTTGAGGAGGTTCAAGAGAAGTTATAAATATATCAAGACTAGGTTAAATGAGCAAATGCTCACCTATAAGTTAGGTAAATAAGGTATTCAGGTAGTGGGTAAAAGGTAGTGCTTTTAATGATGATAATGATACCCAAAGTGAGAAAATGAGTTAAAATCCTTAAAATGATGGAGAATTCAAGAAGAGTTTTCAAGCATTAAATTTAAAACTCAAACATACAATAAATCCTATAGATAGGGTAGATCTAAGGTATCTTAGTCAAGGAATAGTTTGACACTCAATTTTGACTTGAAGGGCATATGAGGCCCAAAAGGGTGTTTGGGTGATAATACAAACATGTAGTCACCTCCATTAAGTTCATGATGACTTCATAAATTTTAGTTAGTTGTAAGGAGTCTCAGTTAGTAGATAGTAAGGGGCTTAAGTGTGTACAAAGGGGGAAAATAATGCCAAATGGGAGTATATACCTGATGAAACAATGTTTTATCACCTCAATGATGATCATGGTGACCTCTATCAGCTACAAACATTATAAATCAAACCTAAATAGGTCCTAAAATCCCTATATACACCTACCGGCAAGGTACAAGCTAGTGAAGGTAAAGTGAAGCATGAATGTAATTAAGAGAGATATAAGGTTTGATAACAACCTAAAATGGTTCATATTTTATTTAAAATATGTTTACATACACTCCAATTCCCTTTAAATTTTACTTATCTACTTTCCCTACTTGATCAAAGGCAATAATCTGTACAGGCAAGTTAGGAAATTCATATTGCTAAATCGGTAAAAATAATGAATCCAAAATGGAAAGATATTTTAAATTAAATTATAAGAATCATTAGAATTATTTGGATTTGATTATTATGTTTGTAAATCCTAATAGTCTTGGATTTAATCTTGAGAATCCATTCTTGGGGAGAAGGGGAGTATGCAAGAAACAGTCCTTTTAAAGCCTTTTCTTAGAGAACTTGAGTTGGTTAGGTACCAAAATGAGGGAATATAACCTTTAAATTTTGTAATAACCTCATTAGTACCTAATACAAATTTAAAAACATTAATTTTTCCTTGACTAATGGATTAACATATCTCCATCCTATCTCAAAGGTAAAGCCCTCTTGAGGAGTAAGAACCATAGAGTTTTGAAGGAAGATGGTAAAAGAGATAATAAAGGTTGATTTTACACATTGAAGAGTTTTTTATAGTTGTAAAACATACATATAAATATGGATAAAACTTCACATAAGTATGGAACTCATCAAGACACTCTAAACCATTGAAGTTGCAGGTAGACCTAGTAAAGAATAAGCATAATGCCCAGATGAAGAGTCATATGCAATTCTAGACATAGATAAGCATTTAAATTAATTTTAATATGTTAATTAGACCAATATATATGTTTTTAAACTATTTATAAGTAGGTAAAGCTTTAGGAGGTCATTTTTGGACTTTCAAGTACAAACAGGCATATTAGGCACACTAAGACCTAGTGTCCAAAAGGGAAGTCATTTATAATTTTGGCATTAAAAATTATTTGAAAATTATTATAAAATTTTCATAAATCCACTAAAGAGGTTTTTTATCTTTAATATTACTGAGGATACATCAAATAAACCATTTTTGGGTCTAAAAGCAACTCAGGCATAACGGAAACATGAAAACAAGCACGTGAACCCAAGTTCCAATGCTCATATATTTCATGAAGCTATATATAGGAGACATAGGAAATTGGGGTGTTATAAGGGGTATTATAGGCCATATTTGTTGAATTTTTTTCTCAAGTTTAATTTCTTAACTTTACGAACACTCGTTAAGAGGTCAAACTAGCCTAAAACTCTTACAAACCCTTGCTAGTGACCAATTTGGGAAAGTTGAGATAGAAAGCTGGTATATGTGAATGATTAACTCATGAAACTTGTTGAAAATTGTATAGGACTCACCCAGGATGCTCCAAACCTTTGTGGTTGTAGGGACTTGTATGGATGAGGGTAGAAATAGGCTTTTCTTCACTATTTTATGTGTTGTGTAGGCTACTGGAGGATTATAAGGATAAAATCAAGTTGGGATGGAATATTTAGACTTGAAATAACTCTATATAGCCATTTTATTCCAAAGAAAGGCTTCCAAATGTGCAAACAAACTCCCTCAACTCATTCAGTCAAATCTGAAATATTTGGCAAGCTAGAGAGAAGGGAGGAAATCTTCAATTAAAGTGATTTTAAGAAGCACCTGATGATTCTAAGTCCATGGAGGGTTTTGAAACCTGTTAACCACTTCCTTGTATATAATTTAATGAACAACTGAAGCCAAATTTTAAGACAAGTGTGCAAGGTACATGAGAAGGAGGTTTCTTAGAGTGCAGGTGATGATGACTCTCTTCCAAGTGATTTCAAAAGACCAAGAATGAAAACAATGCATAGAGAGGAATTTTTGAGAGCCTCCCCTTCCATTACAATCAATATAATTGCCATGGATTAGTTACAGGGCACTCATATAGGCCTTATCATGAAGGCAAATTTTTGTACAAGAAAAGGAGTTTTAGGCCACTTTGTATAACTTTGATTACTTTAGTGGATATAAGGACTTCCAAACCTTGCATAGATTATCTTGACAAGTGTAGTTATTAACTTTGGATTTCTCTTATCTCTTTTTCTAAAACTCTATAAGAGTTAGTCATTTTAGCATTGTATGGGATGTTCCACCTGAGTATGGTGAAATCCTACTCATTTATATACCTTTTGATCAATAAAATGACTACGTCTTACCTCTTCATGACTTTTCATAAGTTTTTTCCACTTGAATGATGAATCTTGTATAGTGAAGACTATGGATTCCTATCATGTGGTCTCATTCTTTCACCTTGTTTGTAGTTGGAAAACTTCTTCTTACAGGGCATGTGAAGTGTTTTAGGGGATGTGAAATGTTGAGTGAGTTAGTATTTTCATTAGTCCCATTCATGGCATTTTTTCTAGTCCTCTTAGCTTTGCACATTCATCCATGACCTCACAATTTAGCATTGATGTGAGAAGATGAAGATTGAAGGAGTTTTTTATTAGTTTGTTTCTTGGTCTCAAGTGTAGAATGCAATTGGTTAGAAGTCATCACATTGATTTGGTGTATCACCCCCTTAGTTTAGATTTGATTTCAGTCATCTCTCTCTCTCTTTTCACCCCCAAAAGTTAGTTTTAGTTTCAATCCTAAGTGGTATATCAAGGGATCTATCCCTATATAAAGATTCACCTCATTCCTTAGGCTACCCACAAGCGTAGAGGTGATTCCATTGTGCCACTTGGATGAGGAGAGATTTGTCATCTCCTCAAAGGGTAAAAATCCAAGTTACAACAATAAGGTTAGAACTAAACCTTTTTGATAATTGATTTTCATATTTGTTAATAATTTTTAATAATAAAACATTTATCTATATTGTAATTGGTAACAAGTTTTGACATGTTATTGCTCAGTCCAATAATGAAAATTACTAACAGATAAAAAATTTAAATAAAATATTACATTTGTCTCATCTTGTAATTGTATCCACTTTCTTATTTATAAGTGTGACAATCTTAGTGAGCTATGAAAAACAACATTCTTTTGACTTCAACCCACTCATAGTCTTCTCTTAGCATAAAAAGGCTCAAAGAGCATCTAGTTAAGTGTTCCACACTTTGTCTTCTACATCATATTTTTTTGATCATTTGACACCAGATCATAAAGCACAAACCCAGAGAACTTGCCCCCATTTTTTAAAAGTTGACTAATTGTAATAAATTTTGACATAGATCATCTTTTTACATATTCCATGACCAAGTATTTTTTTCTATGGGAAAAGTGTCGTATAATTATTAAAAGTATATTATTTAATAATAACATAAAAAGTTTTTAAACATAAATTTTTAAAACAAATCAAAGAAATGATTGATAGAACAAAATACTAAGAATGTTTACATTCTATATTGAAAAAATATATAAATATACATAAAGTTTAAAATGTTTTGAACATTATAAAAAAAATGATTGACATAGAAAAATATTAAAAATATTTACATTCTATATTGAAAAAGATAAATATAAAAATACATAGAGTTTAAAATATAAATGACTTTATAATTTGTAAAAGTCTCATTTTTTTGTTTTTATTTTTGAATCTTTTGAATTTTAACTATTTTTAGAAATCAATTCTAAATTGGGTATTTTTCCCTTTATTTTCAAAAGAGATCTAAATTTTGTTAATTTTCCATAGTTTTATTATTTTTGTCACAAAAATTGATGAATTTATCCTTAATTTTTTCAAAAAATTTAACTTTTTCCTAAAATCTTAGAAATTTTTAATAATATTTTTTTATTAGATAGGTTAAAAAATGGTTTGATGGGTCTCATACCTTTACAATAAAAAGCAAAAGATAAGTGTGATATATTAGCAAAGCAAAATGGGATAACACCTAGTACCCAATGCAAAAAGCCACCTTTAGCCTAAAAGACACTAAGATTTAACAAAAACCCAAAACATAACAAAAAAATAAACCAACAAGACCAACTATTCCAACTTGGAGTAATAGACACATTTCTTGGTGCCAGTGCTTTCAATCTTATTACTCTTTCCTCTTATTTGACTCTCAATTTCCTATTCTTTCTCCTCATCTAACCTCTTGCACTTCATACCAGCAAGCTCCTCCATTCCCTACCTAGTCATATTACTATTTTCCTCCACTCTACCTCTGTGTGGATAACTCATCTATGTAGATGTTCTCCTTGCCAAAGCTCAACTCAAAGGTTCCTTGAACCAGAAGTCCTTTTAATTTTTCAAATTCATCCTAAATTTTTCAGCACACTAATTTCTAGATGGACGGCTTGGTATGTAACTTTTCAAGGGACTATTCAATGTCTTCCTTAATATTAGGGTTTAGGAAAACCTAACCCCTACTATAAATCAAGATCATGAATTCAGGAACCCCTATGTCATTACCTCTCATTTTAGGCTCCTCTTGCATGAAATCTTCTCTAGCACTTTCATTCTAGATGCCTAATTTCCTTTCTTTCTTAGAATCAAATTCTATGAAAAATTACTCTTCTCTATCATAATCTTCCTTTTCATTGGGAATATTAATTTTTTCCATCATAAATTTCAACCATAGGGGTTATCCCTTTTTAACCAACAATAGAATCAATCATTGATGGATAAGATCCACCAAGGGATTGTTCTTAAAATTTAAAATCGAGGCTTCCAGAGATCTCAGAAGGAAAAAAGGAAGATTGATAGTGTGACACTTAAAGTGGTTAAGAAAAATAAAGTGGTATGAAAAGATTACCATATGCTTCCCTTCCATCTTGATGTAGCACATGATCTAAAAGCATACATTTAGCTAGTTTCTCAATAAGTCCACCCTCATAGACCCTTTCTATGATGAAACCTTCAGCTTCTTCTTCTTGCTATAGAAGATGTTGAAAATCCCCTCTTTCCTTTTTTTCCTTGAAATATTTAACCCTTTAATATTCCATCCTTGTAATCTCCCCTATAATCTCTTCGATGATCAAAATCCTTAGTCTATGCATGCGTACTTCTCTATCAATCTACCCTCTAGAAAAATCTATAGTCAGTGTTGTATCATGATTGACCAACCTCTCCATGTAGGTTGTCAATCCTCATTTTACCATCTTCTATTAGAAATAATCATCATCTTTAACGTGTATGCAGAAGATGAGTTTAATGCAGTCATGATCTCATCCCATTTTTGGTTGTGACCTTTTACTACAATCTTCTCAGCCTGGGCCCTTGGAAATGAGAATAAAAGGGATTCTGAGAATGGATCCAAATAAATTATTACTACAAAGTACCAAATTAATCCATGCATGCAAAGCCTTACGGAGTGACTAGATTATAATATCCTTGCACATGCAAATATAACTTCTCTTATGCTAAGTGTGATGATTCATAAATATGCACATCATTTCATTCTAGGGGATGTCCTTTATCAAGCTTGATAAAAGGAGTGACATCATTAGGAAACTCATCACCTTGCCAACATGTAAGGGAGTTACTAAAGACACTTTTATTATCCATTTTATCAGCACTTATATTTCCCTCTCTATACACATGAGTGATAGACACCCATTTTAAGTAGGAAATTAGGTTTTTAACATCATTGATAATCTTGATTATCCTCCAAGAATATTGAGTTAATCCTTTTAAGCAGTTGATGATATTCATGAAATCTCCCTCAATCTATTGATACTCCATGTTGAGTTTAACTACAAAATTAATGCCCCATAGATCAGCTTTAGATTCTAAAACATGGTTCATTTGGATCCTAAGTGGTCATGTATAAGCTACCCTAATATTCCCATGACAATATCTGTTTACTCCTCCCACTCTCACCAAACCTGGATTACCTTTAGTAGCCCCATCAAAATTTAATTTGAACTAGTGGGGAGGAGGATGAGTCCACTTGACCTTTGATCTATCAATGCATTTCTTGTGGGATTTGATAGAAATTTCAAGATTAAGTTGATTGAGGATCTAGGAAAAATAAGGGGAACAAGGCCCATCAAAGCATGAAGCATAGGAAAGCCAATTTTATTTAACAAAAACCATGATTTTATTAAAGTTGGAGGCATGGTCAGGCTTGAGATTATCAAATATAATCAAAAAAATTAGATCCAAGTGCCCCAAAAAATATAGGGTAGAACCAAGTTCCACCATAATTTTAGCAGTGGGTAATCCCAAGGGGGCTTCCATTGAAAGATCAGATCCTTAA
Source organism: Torreya grandis (assembly GCA_037957365.1). NCBI lineage: Eukaryota > Viridiplantae > Streptophyta > Pinopsida > Cupressales > Taxaceae > Torreya > Torreya grandis. Next base: position 2,039,743 of record JARHVA010002714.1, on the reverse strand, counting down.
TAGTTCTAGGAGTTACCCAAGATTAGTTGTAAAAACTAAAAAAATATTGAAAGATGGAGGAGGCAAAGGAACATGAAAGTAAAATGTGCTCTTGAATTCAGCCTCTTATTTACATAGCAAGCATTTATTGGGGATTAGGATTCCCCTCCTTATAATATTGTCCATCATAAAGATCTTATTTTGAGTTGCCATCTAGAAGAATACATTAATCTTAGGGATGAGGTTTTTCATCCATAGAACATTCCAGTTTTATTTAAATTTTCCCTATTACCATAGGGAGAGATAGTCAGATTTAACTGAATACAAACCACTAGGATCCTCTTTCTATATGAGAGAATCTTATTTTGGGAAGATACTAGTGTGAATGTTCTAAAGACTAAGATTTAACTCTTTTAAGAAAATATCTTGGTGTTGACTTAGATCTTCTTTATAGAGAAGTTTTCACCTTTTGTACCGTCAAAGTCCTCTTAATAATTGCATACCTTATGACCAATAGTCTCTTTGAAGTGAGTTGACAATTAAATAGCCTAATGTGAGGAGACTAATGAGACTTGGATCCAGGGGTCCTACCAAAAATCCACTTCATTTCCTCTACCAATATTCCATTTCATTTCTTTTCTAAGAATGTCTTTTCCATCTCTAAGTACTTTCCAGAATGTTAAGATGTTGCAAGGATGATCTTCTACCATGAAGTAAGAACCCTTCCCAGAATTTAAGTATTTAGCCCTGATAATCCTAGTCTAATGGTTATCTTCCTTTCTTTCCCTCCAACCTTGCTTTGTTAAAAGAGATTGATTCATGAATCTCACCCTTCTTAGGCCCAATCCTCCTTTAGAGGTAGGAAGACAAACTTTTTTCCAAGAGATAAGAGGGAATTTGAATCTATCCTCTATTCCCCTCCAAATAAAATTATTATAGATTTGTTCAAATAGATCAGCCACTTTTCCTAGAATGACAAATAAATACATGAAACAAGTAGATATTATCTATAGCGAACTCTTAAGAAGTTGTAATTTTCCAACCTAAAATAGCAAATTCCCTTTCCACCTAGATAATATCCTTTGAATCCTATCTATGAGGGAATTCCAAAAGTTTTTTTATACGGCCATCAAAGAGGGGAATTCTAAGGTAGGATGAGGGGAGATTCTTAGTGACACAACCAATAATCCTAGATATCTTATCTTGTAAAGGATGTGGGGTGTTGATGAAGAACAAGGAACTTTTGAGGAAGTTAACTCTCTAACCAAAAACAATCTCATAGATTTCAAGGATTTTCTTGAAGCAGTTGGCTTCAAAAACCAAAGATTATCCCATCATCAAAGTATCATCTGAAAATTATTGGTGGGTAATAAGTCTAGTGTTTGGAGCCACTATTATTCCCTTGATAACCCTAGATGTTCTATCCATGTTAATAATACTACTCAAAGTTTTAGCCATAATGATAAACAAATATGGAGATAAGGGGTCTCCTTATCTAAGACCTCTACCTGCCAAGAAAAAACCTCTAGGAAATCCATTAATAATCATAGAGAACATGGGGGGAAATATGAAGGAGGAAATAATATTTCTAATAGTCTGATTAAAACCAAACTGAGGAGGATTCTTTCAAGGAACTACCATGAGACTTGATCATAATCTTTATTCATATCCAACTTGATGAACATTCTTTGATAGGATAATTAGCCATCAATTGAATAGTTTTATGATAAATAACGATATCATTCAAGATTTATCTGTCAAACATGAAGGCTCCTTAGTGTTCTATAATTAGTTTGTCAAATAACATTTGAATTATTAAAGATAGTCCTTTTGTGTAGATTTTATAAAAATTGGAAGGAAGGTTGATGGGCCTAAAATATATCAATTGATTAGCTTCTTACTTCTTAGGGATGAGAACTAGAAAGGTGATATCAAAGTTTTTTAGCATAGTTATAGCTTTAAAGAATTCAGAAATAGCCAGATAGACTTCACTTTGGATGATATCCTAGAAAAAACTAAAAAAAAATGGGGTAAAACCATCAAAATTAAGGGCTTTATCCCCTTGAAAGGAGAAAATAATGGATCCAATTTATTCATTTAAGGGAAGAGATAGAATGGTGTCATTGTCTTCTTGGGAGATAACTCCTTGTGTGAGATTTAACACCTGATCTTCTAGCTGAGCATCTTGAGAAGGGATAAAATCTAGAAGGTTTTTTTAGAAATTTACTATTTAAATCTCAATGTCTTTTTCCTCCTTATACCAGTTACAATCTTCTCCATTGATTTACCTAATGAAATTATGTTGGTGGTTCTTGGATACTAAAACATGGACATACTTAGTGTTTCTATCTCCGTGCTTGAGCCAAGTCTTCCTCAAATTTTTGGTGCTAATAAGTTTCTTCCTTAGCTTCCAGGTTGTGGTAAAGACTTAAAAGCTCCATTTCTCTTGAATGCAGGGAAGGGGATAACCTATAATCATTCATTTCGAGCTCAATTCTACTAAGTTTCTCCTTAATAAAGCATTTTTAAGAAAGAAGTTCCCAAAAATTTCCTTGTTCTAGATATTTAGTTTGTTCTTCACATGTCTAAGCTTTGTTGCAAGGATATACATAGCAGATCCTTGGATTAGGAACTTCCACAATTCCTTCAGAGATTCCTCCAAGGTCTGATTGGAAAGCCACATTTTTTCAAATGTGAAAGGAATACTTTTTGCTTTGGAAATTTTTTTGCTATGGAACACTAGCAAATTGTGATCAGAATCAATCATGGGAAGATAAGAAAGTGAATAGGTAGAATATAATTTCTAATGTAAAGAGATTAAAAACCTATTGAGTATAACTTGGATTAGATTATCACCTAATTTCATGTTTGACCATGTGAATGGGTTTCCCTTTAAGTCAACATTGGTTAACCCTACTTCTATAATAAACTCACTGAACGCCAACATGTTATCATTAAGGGAATATGTTCCCCCTTTATTTTCCCTTAGAATTAGAGGTGAATTGAAATCTCCTACCACCATCCATTTTTGATCTTTAAAATGATTCCTAATATCTATCAAATCCTACCATAATTTTCTTCTATCATTCCTAGGTTTTGGAATATACACATTAGTAAGAACCTAGTTTCTTTTGGATTGAATTTCTTGGAAAAAAATTGTGATATGGGAGTTAATTTCTAGGAGGGAATTGCCTTCCAAAATTAAGGGATCCCAAAACACCGCCAACCATCCTGAGTCACCTATGGAGCTGCTACTACACAAATATTTATCCCAAATACTAGATTTATTCTTCAAAAGTTTTTCCACAAACATTTTAGATTCTTGGATCATAAAAATATCAGGTTTATGATTGATGACCAAATTTCTTGTCAACCTCTATTTTTATTCATCCCCTTTATATTCTAGGAAATGATCTTTATTTTTTATTTCTTGGGAAATGTCTAAAGGTCATCTTCATACCCTTTACTACCTACTTATCTATTTCTAACTTTCTAGAGTTTTGATTAGTTGGTCTACCTGTAGATTTTGGTTATTCTCTAACTTCCACTTTTTTCCTATTTTTTGTCTATTGGACTTTAATCCACTATTCCTCAGTCGTTTCCTTGATTATCTTAGAACTTTCTCCTTTTTTTGAAGAGGAACATTGACCTTCATTATGGGATAAGGAATTAGGCCCCCCAAGGCATCTGATTGGTTTTATAATAATTTAATAAGGCATTATTTCTTCAAGAAGTAGTTCTTTATCAAGTAGTAAAGATTCAAAAGAGATGGTACATGGGGAGTTTGAATGAGTGTCTCCTTTGGGATCCTTGAGAGATGAAGATAGAGTAAGAGGGGATGAAAACATGACTTTAGCTAAAATAACCCCTAGGGATGGAAATAAATTTGGATGCCTCAGAAGAACTATGAAGGAATCTAGATCTAAAATGGCTTGAGGAGGGCTAAGGATCTTTAGAGTAGAGAATGGTTTAGGAGGAACTGCATCTGAAAACTTTTTCCCCAATCTAAGAGGATCCAAAGTGGGTTTAGGAGGGTAAAAGAGAGGGATTTTAGAGTGGAGGGGGAGTTGAATGTAGTGGGGGATGGGGGGAAGATTTTGGGCAAAAAATTTCTTAACCCAGGTAAGAGAAGAGGGAATGGGTGGCTTCTTATTCAGGAGGAAATTTTTGGATGAGTGATTTAGAATGTCATAGGTTTTGTAGATTTTTCACTCCATTTCAAATTCTATTCTTTGGTTCCAAACCCCATATTTGTATTTTATCTTGATTGAATAAATCAGTTGTTTATCTATTGAAATGGACACGTAAACATAGGTATCTAGGATTCTAATTCTAGATTTGGTCATATGATCAATAGAAATTAGTTGGCCAAGGGCCCTATAAATTCCCAAAATAACCTATGGTACCTATAATTCCAATGGTAGCTCTGGCAAGTTAACCCATATAGTAATGTCTTCCATGATGGCACTATCCAGATTAAGACCTGCCTTTCACTTTTAAAGGCTAACTATGGATTTACCCATAAACCAAGGACCTACACTAAAAATCCTTATGTAATCTTCAAAATGGGAAAAGTTAATCATAAAAAAATCTTGGGCATGGCAACAATGTCAATTTGACCCTTGGGTTGCCACTTAAGATTTGCCCACTTTTGAAATGAGTCTATATTCGGCTTAAAGTCATTAAATTTAGCCAAAATAGAGTTTGACAAATATGAGTTAATGTTTTTTTTGATAGATTTTATAACCTTGAGACATACATCATTTATGTCACCAGAAGGAACTAGAAAGGAACCTTCTAAGGGTTTTATGAGGGGATGCTTACCGACCACCAAATCAGCCCACAATGTTAGGGTGTGGAGCTTAAAAGCTTCACCAAGGAGCACACTTATTAGGTTCGGGTCTACACTGACACCGGCGTCGGTCAGGAGCGACCGACGTCGGTCAGAAAAAGTTGGAGAGACGCTGACATCGGCAGAGGATCGGCCGGTGGCGGTCACAGGCGAGCAGGTAGGAACCGGCGTCGGTTACCTGCGTGTCTAGAAAGCGATTTCCGAGGACAGAAGCGAGTGTTTGCATGATGAGTTTGAGTTGTAGTCTCAAGATCACGTCTCTATTATTAGTAATGTTATTTTTAGAGCCCTTGTTCAAGTGGGTTAACTATTTGTTGTAAGTGCATGCTCAAGTCTCCTAATTCTATATTAGGATAGATCTTCTTAGCTCATAATATGTAAGGCAATGAAAAGTTGTAGACATTGTTGAATGTTGAAGAATAGTACAGAATTGAATCAATCCAGGTCTATTGGAATTGGTTGTTCTTGAGAGAGATAGCTCTTGAGGAATAGAGATCTAGTGAGAGATCTATACATCTAGGAGAGGTGTGGAAGAACGAAGTTTCTTCAATTGTATTCCTATTGTAAAGAGTTTATTAATACAAGTTTTCAGGGTGTTTTCTTATATCTCTTGTTCTTGCCATTTATCATTCTAGTTACTTGTCTATCTAATTTAATTCCACGTTTATTGCTTTCACAAGTGTAATCTATTATTGGTTGATCCCCAACAAGTGGTATCAGAGCTCAGGTTCACTAATAGGTGGTTCAGATCTATGTAGTGTGTATTGATTACAGGTTCTCACAGGGGTTTCTGCAAGGATTTCTGTTTGAGTGGGAGAAGCAATGGCAGATGAAAGTAAGTTTAGAATGGAAAAGTTCAATGGCAAAAATTACCAACATTGGAGAATGCAGATAGAGGACTATCTGTATCAGAAAGATCTCTACTTACCGTTAGGTGGGGTTGCTAAGAAGCCCAAAGACATGGAGGATGAAGAATGGGAAGTTCTTGACAGAAAGGCTCTGGGGTCTATAAGACTGAGTCTAGCATCCACTGTGATATCTAATTTATCACAGGCAAAGTCTACAGTAGAGTTGATGACTACGTTAGTGAATTTGTATGAAAAACCCTCTGCTTCCAATAAGGTATATCTTATGAAGCAGTTATTTAATTTGCATATGAATGAAGGTGGATCTGTTTCTACTCATCTGAATGATTTCAATGGTATTGTGAATCAATTAAGTTCAGTGAATATAGTGTTTGATGATGAGATAAAAGCTCTTTTGATATTATGTTCTTTGCCTGAAAGCTGGCATGGCTTAGTAATGGCAGTAAGTAATACTGCATCTGCATCAAATATTTTGAAAGTAGAGGATGTTGTTAGTGTTATCTTGAATGAGGAAATACGTAGGAAAAGCACAGAAGAGGCATCTGGGAACGCTTTAAGTTTTGAGAGCAGGGGAAGGCAGAAAGAGAAGAGCAAGAAAGGCAGAGCAAGATCCAAATCAAAGGGAAAAGGTAGATCTAAATCCAAAAATGGCAGAAGGCCACAATGCTGAAATTGTGGAAAGATGGCGCACATAAGCAGAGATTGTTGGTCAAAGCCCAAGGAGGACAAACAGCATGAAGGAAAGGAAGAAGCCAAGATTGCAGGTATTGCACAGAATGCTTTAATTTTCTCTCTGCATAATAATATAGAATCTTGGGTATTAGATTCTGGTGCATTTTTTGATGCTACTCCTAACAAGGAATATTTCAGTGACTATATCCATGGAGATTTTAGAATAATGTATCTAGGGGATGATGAGCCCTATAAAATAATTGGCAAAGGTAAAGTGCAGCTGAAGATGGAGAATAGCAACACATGGGTGTTGAGAGACGTGATGCATGTCCCTAACTTGAAGAGAAATTTGATTTTTGCAGGAAAGTTAGGGGATGAGGGTTGTACAGTAACTCTCATAGCAAAATCTTGGAAGGTGACCAAGGGTGCACTTGTTATGGCTAGAGGTAAGAGAGAAGGTACTCTCTATTTGTGTAATTGTGTTACTAACAAATCTCCTTCTGTGTTATCTACTTCAGATGTGGATGCTAAATTGTGGCACTCAAGGCTTGGCCACATGAGTGAGAAGGGGATGTCAATTCTTAAGTCCAAAGGTATGCTTTCAGATTTAAAAGGCATAGATCTAGAGTTTTGTGAGCACTGTGTATTTGGAAAACAGAAAAGGGTTAGTTTTCTCAAGACTGGGTCTACTAAGAAGAGGCATAAGTTGGAGCTTGTTCACACAGACGTGTGGGGACCGGCTCAGGTTGCTTCCATTGGAGGATCATAGCACTATGTATCTTTCATAGATGATGCTACAAGGAAGGTATGGATATATTGTATTAGGAGAAAATTTGATGTATTTGATACTTTTAGGAATTGGAAAGCTATGGTTGAGAATGAAACAGGTAAAAGATTAAAGTGCTTGAGATCAGACGATGGAGGTGAGTTTTGCAGTCATAAGTTCAGAGATTATTCTTATATGCATGGAATCCGCAGGCAAAGGAAGGTTCCAAGGACACCTCAGCATAATGGGATTGCTGAAAGGATGAACAGGAGAATAATGGAGCGTGTAAGATGTATGAGATTGCATGTTGACTTGCCCTTACAGTTTTGGGCACAACCTGTTGACACTGCAGTGTACTTGATTAATAGAGGACCCTCTACAGCTCTGGATGGTGGTATTCCAGAAGAGGCATGGATAGGTAAAAAGGTTGATCTCTCATATCTCAAAGTTTTTGGTTGTGAAGCCTTTGTGCACATAGATAAAGAAAATAGGAAGAAGCTTGATGCTAAGTCTATGAGATGCATGTTTATTGGCTATGGCTCAGATGATTTTGATTACAGATTATGGAATCTAGAAACTAACAAGGTAATCAGGAGTCGTGATGTTGTTTTCAACGAAAGAGTGATGTATTGTGATCAGCTAAGGAAGCTGAACCATTCTGGGTAGAGCAATGGTGATTTGGATGAAGTGAAAGTCCAATATGAGCTCGCGGGAAAAAGAAATAATCACTTGTAGGAAAACACAGAGACTGACGTCAGCAGGTTAAGAACCGGCATCGGCAGTACAGAGACCGGCGTCGGTAGGATAGAGACTGACATCGGCAGGACAGGCACCGAGGTCGGTCAGGAAGAACCGGCGTCGGCCAGTAACGGCACTGGAGGTGACCGAGGTCGGTCACTGTCAGAAAATTTGGGTGGACAACGTGTTGTGGACGAGTCTCAGACACCCATCAAGAGATCAAAAAGGGTGAGTAAGCCTCCTATTAGATATTCTCCTTCTTTATTTTATTTATTGCTAATTGATGGTGGAGAACCAGAGAGTTTTGAAGAAGCAATACAGGTGGAGTCCAAGAGTGAGTGGGAGCATGGCATGGTTGAGGAGATGGAGTCCTTAAGAGAGAACCAAACATGGGATTTGGTTGAATTGCCAGCTGGTAAGAGAACACAAAAGAACAAATGGACCTACAGGTTGAAGGAAGGTGAGAATGGACAGATGCGATATAAGGCCAGATTAGTGGTAAAAGGATTTGCACAAAAGCCAGGTATTGACTTTGGTGAGATTTTTTCTCCTGTTGTTAAGATGACTTCTATAAGTGTTGTATTGTCTTTGGTTGCTTTTGAGGATTTGCATCTTGAGCAGCTAGATGTTAAGACAGCATTTCTTCATGGAGATTTGGATGAAGAAATTTATATGGAATAGCCAGAAGGATTTGAGGTCAAGGGTAAGGAGAAGTTTGTGTGTAGATTGAAGAAAAGCTTGTATGGCCTCAAGCAAGCTCCTAGGCAATGGTACTTAAAATTTGACAGGTTTATGACTGAGCATGGCTACAGTAGGTGTCAATCAGACCATTGTGTGTATTTCAAGAGATTTGATAACGGTAGATATATTATTCTATTGTTGTATGTAGATGACATGCTGGTTGCAGGGTCTCACATGCAGGATATCTCAGAGCTTAAGGTGAAATTAGCTCAAACGTTTGCTATGAAGGATTTGGGAGCAGCGAAGAAAATCCTTGGCATGAGCATTAAGAGAGACAGGAAAAATCACAGGTTGATATTGTCTCAAGAAGATTATGTGGACAAGGTGTTGAAACGGTTCAATATGCAGGATGCTAAACCGGTAAGCACACCTTTGGCTGGACATTTTAAGTTAAGTAAAGAACAATGTCCTAATTCATATGATGAGGTAGAGTACATGAGTAAGGTTCCATATTCTTCCACAGTAGGAAGTTTGATGTATGCAATGGTGTGTACTAGACCAGATGTTGCCCAAGCAGTAGGAGTGGTAAGTAAGTATATGGCCAATCTAGGTAAGGAACATTGGAAGGCAGTTCAGTGGATCCTTAGATATCTGAGAGGAACCAGCAGTAGGCACTTATGCTATGGAGGTTCAGATACTTCTCTACATGGCTATGTAGATTCAGATATGGCAGGTGATTTGGATGGCAGGAGGAGCACTACAGGTTATGTTTTTACTGTAGGTGGAACAGCGGTTAGTTGGATATCTAAGTTGCAGAAGGTTGTTGCCTTGTCAACTATAGAAGCTGAGTACATTACAGCCACAGAGGCTAGCAAAGAGATGATATGGATGACACGGTTCATGGATGAGCTTGGTAGGGAGCATGAGAGTTGTAGATTGTATAGTGACAGTCAGAGTGCAATCCATTTGGCCAAGAATTTGGCCTTTCATTCAAGAACAAAGCACATACAGCTAAGGTACCATTTCATACGGTAGGTATTGGAAGATGGGGAGTTGAAGTTGGAGAAAATCCATACAGATAGGAATCCGGCAGATATGTTAACCAAGCCGGTTACAAAGGATAAGTTAAACTTGCATTCAACTTCTATTGGTCTTCATGATTGAGTTGAAGATGGAGGAGCTAGAAGATGTTGCTGTACAGGTACTGGTGCAACTGTTTATCTCCAAGTGGGAGATTGTTAGGGTGTGGAGCTTAAAAGCTTCACCAAGGAGCACACTTATTAGGTTCGGGTCTACACAGACACCGGCATCGGTCAGGAGTGATCAAGGTCAGAAACAGTTGGAGAGATGCCGACGTCGATAGAGGATCGGCCGGTGGCGGTCACAGGCGAGCAGGCAGGAACTGGCGTTGGTTACCTGTGTGTCCAGAAAGCGATTTTCGAGGACAGAAGCGAGTGTTTGCATGATGAGTTTGAGTTGTAGTCTCAAACTCGCGTCTCTATTATTAGTAATGTTATTTTTGGAGCCCTTGTTCAAGTGGGTTAACTGTTTGTTGTAAGTGCATGCTCAAGTCTCCTAATTCTATATTAGGATAGATCTTCTTAGCTCATAATATGTAAGGCAATGAAAAGTTGTAGACATTGTTGAATGTTGAAGAACAGTACAGAATTGAATCAATCCAGGTCTGTTGGAATTGGTTGTTCTTGAGAGAGATAGCTCTTGAGGAATAGAGATCTAATGAGAGATCTATACATCTAGGAGAGGTGTGGAAGAACGAAGTTTCTTCAATTGTATTCCTATTGTAAAGAGTTTATTAATACAAGTTTTCAGGGTGTTTTCTTGTATCTCTTGTTCTTGCCATTTATCATTCTAGTTACTTGTCTATCTGATTTAATTCCACGTTTATTGCTTTCACAAGTGTAATCTATTGTTGGTTGATCCCCAACACACAAAGTAGGTCTTTTTCCTTTGGTGGAATCAAGTCCTATGTTTGGTGGACCCTAACTTATTTTTGACATGTGAACTAAAGGATCCTTTGAGATGAACAATGAAAAAGGAGCATCTACCAAGTATGTCATAGGCTATGTAGGCTCCTTAGGCTGCAGCTCACCTTCTTCCCATCCATCGCTAACATTCAAAATTCCTACAGCAATCTTCCCACCCATCACTTGTGTTCATCAACCTTAGGAATTGCATTTAAAGTTTAGTATTTTTTTATTTTTCTTTTAATTTCCCCTAATATTGATAATTTTTCAACCAATTAACTGAATTTATAATAAAATTGTTATATTTCACTTAAATTTATTTGGTTTAACTTGTTTCTTTTGTGTTTCCTCTATTTGTTAAACTTTTTGCCATTTTTGAAAAAATATTGTAGTCTTTGGTAACTAGTTGTAACTATTTCTATTTTATGGTCATTTGAATTTTACATATGAAAATTGAAAGGATGTTATAAATGTTGACTTTAAATGATTAGATTGATTATTATATTTTCTTTCTTTTTTTTTGTGGTTTTTAAGCTATGCAAGATGATGTTATTGGGTAACTCTTCATGTCTTTTTTTTTATTGTTATTTTTAAGATGCAAAAAATGTTGTAATTGGGTGACTCTTCATGTATGTGCTATGATATTTTAAGAAAAATTGTCTTGGTTTGTTATAGCCAAATTGTTATGGCTTCCTAGGTAGGTTGCACTTTGATACCAGGGTTTATTAAATATTGTTCTAGAAAACGCATAGAGTTTGGCATCAAAATGATGACTGTATTACAGTTGTGAAGATTTTTTTATAACAAAACTAAGCCAAGTATATTCAACATTATAATAATATTGGATTTGGACATAGCGAATAACAAATAGTCTTGGAGGGAGGAACTATAGGATCCATTTTTCTCTAACTTAGAATTATTCCTGGAGTCATTAACCAATCAGATTTCATTGATTATTGTGCAATGGAAATATTAAGCCCTTTACAAAGTAAAATAACAGGTTTTCTAACAATGTGGATAAAATAATAATATTTGGCCAAAGTTGATTGCCTAAATTTTTTTATTTATGAGTTGTTTTACTTGAATCAAAGTAGAGCATTAATTATGTGGTAGATAGAGGATATATATGTATAGGGTTCCATTTATTATTACATTCATCTAGGTGATGTGGGATACATAAATTATATATTTTGTATTGAATGTGGGGTTGGTTCATTAAGTAACATGGTACATGGTCATAAATATCTATATACTTGTGGTAGCTTGCTATCATTTGTTATGTTTGGAAAAGGGAGAAGGCTTGGTGTTTCTTATTGTGAAAGTGGTTTCAAGAGTAAGGATTTTTTTGTATACCATGTGGTTTGTGTTGTGTTGTTTGTATGGATAAAGTACCACTCTTATTTTATTTTTTGGATTTGGATGTTTACAAAGGAATCAAAACTTCATGAGGGCTTGGTAAGGTAAGAATGGTTGGAGAGAAGATTTTTTTTTTTTTTTTTTTGGGGGCATTTATTTATACGTAATTTTATGGAATTTTTCTTAGGACTACATTTTTAGGTGATTTTGACATGTTATTGGGGTTTGTAGGTGTATTCTCCATGTATGTGATGTGTTTCAATAATGACATTATATTTTTTGATTTTAGTATATTGTTAGGGTTTATATATTTTCTCTTATATTCTAGAGGTTCCTTGTTGCTTGAAGCGATCTCATAGGGTTTCCAAGAAAGTATAGCATCAAGGTTTTGAATTATGTGGACTTGTACTATTAGGGTTTTCAAGGATCAGCATTACAAAAACCTATTACTCATTTTCAAGTGGCAATTTTTTTCATAGCCTCCTATTTTGAATATTTTATGCATAGTGTGTAGATTTAGTTGCCTTTTTTAAGGTTAACCTTTTTTTTCTCTATTTGATAAGCTTTTCCCCACTCTTAAAAATAGAATTCTAGTATTTAGTAACTAGTTATGATTTTTTTCTATTTTCTAGTCATTTGAAATTACTATACGAAGACTAAAAGGATGTTATTAATGTTGCCTTTAGCTAGTTAGATCAATTTTTCTTTTCCTTTTTTTTTGTTTTTAATCTATGAAAGATGATGTTATTGAGTAACTCTTCATATATATTATTTTTTCATTATGATTTTTAAGTTACATAATATGTTGTTATTGATTGAATCTTCATGTATATGTTATAATCTTTAAACAAACTTGGCTTGGTTCTGTTATAGTGGAATTGTTATGGCTTGTTATGCAGATTGTGCTTTGATGCCATGCTATATTAAATATTATTGTATAAAACATATGGAGTTTAGAATCAAAACAAAGAGGGTATTATAATTGCAATGTTTTTTTTTTATAATAGAATTAATCCAATTACATTCAACATTATAGAAACATTGGATTTGGACATATCAAATTAAAAAAATAGTGGTAGAGACTTCCCTATCATATATGGCATGTAGAATGTTTGAAAAAATGTCAAAATTTAAACTCTATTTTGTTGTCTTGGTTTTAAAATGAATATAGTATATTTGTCATGATACCTATAAGGAGCAAGAACATTAATTATGTTTCCATGTCCTCGATTGCATGCACCATGGTTGACGTAATGTCCATGAAAAGAAATGAAATTTGTTTCCATGTTTTCTATTGGATGTAGGATGTTTGATGTATCAAGATATTTATTATTATTATTTTTGGACCATTACATGTAAGTTTATATTAAAGTGATGGATATAAAAACATAAGCAACTAGATGTTATGAATTTTATGTGTATTATTTGACAAATTTTCAATAAGAAAATTGTTTTATTCTCTCTCTTCTTAGATGGAATGAAAATTTATTTGACAAAGTGTACTTAACTCCATTTTTAACATTAATAGTGAATACAAAATTCAATCTTACTTTACGGGATAGTTGTAACTTAGCTTGGTTTTGTTATAGTAAAAATGTTATAACTTCTTATATAGGTTAGATGTAATTGTGTATTTTTTTAATTATTTAAGGTTGCCAAATGAAGATTGATAAGAGGTTAAAAATTTTGTTCTTTGTTAATTAAATCATGTATTTTACCTATTTTTTGTTTAATATAGTTTACAAGTTGCACAAGATGATTATATTGAATAGGAATAGGGTTTATAGTAACTATGGTTTACATTGCTCAATGATTTTTTATACTTTTTGTTTAAATTCTAATTAGTTTGTACTAGAAGGTCAAAATTATTCAAATGTTATTATCTTTAAGGTTTCTCTTTTTACCTTCTTTTTCCAATTTTCTTAAATTTCTTATTTTTCAGCAATGATATGGATTTTTAATAAATCTCTTAAATTTTTACTATTTTCAGTAATCAATTCAAATTTAGGATTTTTTGTCTTTATTTCAAATAGTTCTCCATAATTCTACTATTTTGTCCTACAATATTGTTGAATTTATGCTTAGTTTTTTCTAAAGATTTGACTTTTTCCTAGAATCACCCAAATTATTCATGATTTTGGAAGTTTAGGATTTTTTCCTTTTTTTTTAATTTCCCTTGATATTGTTAAGTTTTTCATCAGTTAGTTGAGTTTAAAATAATTTTTTTGAATTTTCCTTTAATTTATTTAATTTAACATCTTTTTTTGTATATTCTTACTTTGATAAACATTTTTTCTATTTTTTGGAAAAGCCCTATAGTCTTTGGTGAGTGGCTATAACTACTTATATTTTCATGTCATTTTAAGTTTCCATATGAAGGTTGATATGATGTTATAAATGTTGCATTTTAGTTTATTAGATCAAATGTTTTTTTTCCCTTTTTAATGTTTTTTATGGTTTTAAATCTGCACAAGATGATGCTATTGGGTAACTCTCTGTATCTATTTCATTTTTTTATTATGTTTTTAAAGCTACACAATATGATTTTATTGGGTGACTCTTCATATATGTGCTATAATCTTTAAAAAAAACATGGTTTGGTTTTGTTATAATAAAATTGTTATGACTTTGTAGGAAAGTTACACTTTGATGCTAAGATTTATTAATTATCATTCTAGACAACAAAAAAAGTTAGGCATTGAATCAAAGGCTTCATTGTGATTGTAATGATTTTGTTGTAATAGAAATAATCCAAGTACATTCAAAAATATAAAAACATTAGATTTGGTCATAGAAAAAAATAGTGGTAGAGACTTACCTATTATAAATGGCATGTAAACTATTTGAAAAAAATGTCAACATTTAAATTATATTTTATTATATTTGTTTTAGATAATATATATTATATTTGACATGATGTCTATAAAGATAAAAAAACATTAACTATGTTTCCATATCCTAGATTTCATGCAACGTAGTTAACATAATTTCTATGAAAAGGAAATACGTTTGATGTCATGTTTTTGGGTTGGGTGCAAGCTGTTTGATGTGTCATGATATTTGCTAGTATTGTTTTTTACCCCATTGTGTACAAATTTATATTAAAGTGATAAATATGAAAATCAATATTTTTTTCTCTTTTTACATTAAATGCAAAGTTATTTAGAAAAATCTACTTTATTCTTTAACATTAACAATGAATACAAAGTTGAAGCTTATTTTCTATAACTTTTTAAAAAGAACTTGGCTTGGTTCTGTTATAGTATAAATGTTATGACTTCATATATGGGTTTGATGTAATTTTATCTATTTTTTCTTGCTTAAGGTTTTCATACAAATACTGACAGGTGGTTATAATTGTTTTTTTCCTGTATTTTTTTTGTATTGTGTTTTTTAAGTTATACGAGATGATAGCATTTAGTAACTCTTCATATTTTTTTAATTATCATGATTTTTAAGTTACATAAGATAATGCCATTATCTGAGTCTTCATATATGTGTTATAATCTTAAGAAATAAAAACTTCACTTGGTTCTGTTATAGTAAATTTGTTATGGCTTTCTAGGTAGGCTGGTCTTTAATGCTAGAATTTATTAATTATTATTCTATAAAAACATTTACAATAGGGAATATATGTTATAGATTTTGGCATTAAAGTGAAGACTCTATTGCAATTTTAATGATTTTATTGTAATAATACTAAGTATACAATATACAACATTATAATGACACTAGATTTGGTCTTAGTGAAAAAGAAAAAAATAGTGGTTGGCAAGATAATCGTTATAGGTTGTGACATAAAAAATATTTTTCATAGAGAGAAAACACACTTGACCTTGTTTAAGTGCTTTAATATTTTAGGGTTTTACTAATGTAAATCCTAAGTTAAATTAAAGGGCTGAGTTGTCTAAATCATTGAAATAATATGCAATAAATAACCACTATTTTTTTATAGAATTGGAATTGATTTGAATTTCTAAAAAATAGTAATAAATATGTGTAAATAGATACTTAGTTGGAAAAAAACTATTGTAAAATATTTGGGCATTGAAAACTAGGTTACAGACAAGTTTGAGTGTCATTAACAAGGTCCTTGAGTTGGATTCTTCACTAGAAAGTAGTGCCCCACCTAGATAGTAGTGTTATGTGGATTTAGTGTCATAAAAATGGAACTAGTATACTCTTTATAGGACTATTCCTATTTTATAGGAGTACTTACACATGTTTTTGGGTTCTATTCCTATGCACATAAAATCTATAGATTTGAATTATACCTGGAATATATGATTTAGTATCCAAACCCTAATCCTCCTTGTAAGTATGGCATGAGTTGAAAATGTATGTTCATTAGTAAGATAGGTTGGACATATTTAACACCCTATTTTGAAGACATTTTCCTATATACCAATACTCTAATGAGGGATCAAGCTCGATGTAGTTCTCCCACCTAGTGCTTGGTGAAGGTGCAAATGAATACTAGAATGATAGTGGTAGTGAATGCCTTGAGTGTGCTTGAGATTTGCAATATTTAATTGGGCTTAGGGTAATTTTATATGGTAGTATGAATAATTAGGATATAATAGGGATTAATAACCTTGATTTTTATAAATTTGTCTCTTATTTGAATAGGCTTTTACATCTATTTTCCATCTCATAGATAGAGGTATAATAGTCTTGTATTTATAGTGATTTATAGCTTGTGCAAAGAATAGAATGTGCTTAGGCTATCCTTAAGAGGGGTATACATTTTAAAATATATATATTCTAGAGATTTAGGTCAAGGGACACTAGTGTCATGTGGATCTAGTGTCCTTAATGTGGCGATAGTGTCCAATTGGTAGGCTGCTAGGCACAATGGGGTAAGATATGAGAATGTAGTTCTAAGACTATGTTTGAGCTGATTGTAGATGTTTGTGGTCTACATAATGGATGTAAAAGCATGATAAAGGCTCTAGGATAGATCTAGAGATAATTTAGGAATAGGTTGTCTCAAGAAACACTTGTAGCATCCAAATAACACTTTTAAGTTATTGCTTCAAGCAATTATGGTTATAATAGAGTTGAATGAATTTATTGAGTGGTTTTATTCTATAGTACTATTATATGGAAAAGTGGGGAAACCAAAAATTAAATGGTTTTTTAAATTAGTAGCAATACATTGCACATCACATCAGAATAATAATCGTATAGTTTTCTATGTTTAATTATTGCTACTACATTGTTATACTCCATACAAGGACTTAAGTAATTTGCCTTAAAAAATAAGAAGTAAATTTTTCATGTTATTGTTAGACATCATATCTGTATTCATTTTTATGACAAAAATAGACTTTATAGAGATTTTGTGAACTTGAATTGTGAGGATGTTATGGGTAATGTATTGCATGGTTATGTATGGGCCAATGCTTTGAATTGCCCTATATTTTTTTAATAGATTTTTTTGGGTTGAAATAATATTTAGATTACTTGAAAAATGTATTCTGAACCATTATGTTTGATTCAATTAGCTTCATAGGTGACAATGACTTTGATGTAATCATGGGGGTTATCTATAAAACTTATTAGTTTTTAAAAGTAATGGTGTTTTGCCTTATACGTTAATTTGATGTAGTATATGTTATATGCTTTTATTTTGATGTCTTTTTGGCCAAAAAAATAGAAAAAATAGAATTAAAATGCAAATAGACATGGACTTATGTCTAATTTTTGCTCTAAGACTATATTTGTCTAGAGCTAATCCATTTTTTCCCCTTTCATATTTTATGATATTTTCTTTAAAAAAGGGGCTTGTACCACCTTTTAGGTGCTTACCATAGTAAACTACCTATGTACTAGAACTTTAGAAATGGCTTGGTGAACATTATCAAATATGGTTTAGTAATAGCCATGAAAAAAGAAAAAATGGATAATAAGCGTAGTAATAAGCAATTAATTTCTATGGAAGACTATAGACCGGTGGTGTTGACTACTTTTGATAACATAGATTGTGCTTTGGATAAAGTAGACCTGTTCAAAATTTGTGTATTCAAATACAAAGTGGTGGATTGCTTGTTTGACATATTTCAAATCTTATTACATTTTTTATACACATCAACAGAACTTCATTTTAGAATTATGGAACATTTTTAGAATTACTTAGAAAAAATGATAAAGATGCACTGAGATCCTTACAACTAGAATTGGATGCAATAGAGCTATATAGACTACATCATGTACATGACATTGGAATTTACTTTAAACAGATGAAGATTTTATCAAATACATGCTTGCCAAATAGTGAACATAGTTTATAGGGAGACAAATTTTATATAAATTGGCTTTTTAAATGGCTTAATATTTCCATTTGTGTTTGGTCTTTAACAGATAGGAAAAAATACTTAAACTTTAAGGAAAATTTACATTCACCTCCATATTGTAATTTTTTCATGATCATAACCCTTTATATGGGTATTATGAATTATCATATCATAATAAATTAATCATCTATGAAATTTATTCAAGACAAACACCTTTTTCTAGAATCTGTACTATGCTTCCTTTTTATTGGCAACCAAATTCAATGAATTTACAACTATAAAGAATGGCAAGAATGGTAAGAGACACAACCTGTTGTGGCGATAGTATATTTAATGTTTTTTTTCATTTAAAAAAAATCCTTTGACATATATTTCTTGCATCATTATACTTCACAATCATTTTACAATGCCTTTCTTTCTAAAGATATAGAAGCATATGCCTATTTAGAATCAAACTAATGGATAATGTAATTAGGGTTATACAGGCTATTGTAAATTGGCAAGGATACATTTTGAAACTATCTTTACCCTAAAAAATGGTGGCATATAAGGTAACAACTTTTCTATTTAATGGATTTCATACCTACTAAAAGTAATAACATGACTATGGTCATCAACAAGTCAACAGATTGTCAAAATCTATAATATTTTTTTTCAATCCGGCACAACATTATTTTCTTTGAAACAAATGCAAATCATATACACTATGAACTACTATCAATGCAACAATAAAATGTAGGATATGTTCATGATTTTATTGATTCTATAAGCACATTAACAATAATGAAAAAACTTTACTTCAGACATTGAAAATTGCATGTGAAGGGACCATAGGCAGGTACTTGTCAATAATCCTATTGTAAAATCAATAAAAATATTAAAAAAAATTCATTGACAATGAGCCACTATCAATGTAACAAAAAAATATGGAACATGTCCAAGTGTTTACTAATTCTGGAGGCACATTACCAAAAAATAACTTTGCTTCAAACATTGAAAATTGCATGTAAAGGGCCCACTGACAAGAAACTCATCAAGAATTCTATTCAAAAATCAATAAAAACTTTAAACAAAGGAATCACTGACACGTCCTAGTGCATGGTTTTATAGACTCAACATGTATTTTTGCATTAGAGAATAAAGTGATTGCAATTGTTCTAGATGAAGACAATAATCCACTTAGCATTTTAAAAGACAAGGACTCTAAAGAAATGATTTTTCCAACACTTTTATTTGGAAATCCCCATGATGAAAATATTGTATCACGATTTACATATAAAAAATTGCACAATAGGTATTGTTACATGTCAATTATCAATTTAAATATGATCTAACCAACTTATTTTTCAAAACAATAAAAATAATCGTAGATCAAGTTGGTAATACTATGTGGGTTTGAATTATAAATGGAAAGCTAAAGGGGAGAAATATTGTAGCAAGGGATGTCAAATACAAACCTAACTTATAAAAAATTCTTAAACCATAAATTAGATACGTATATTTTTAAAAACTATGCATCTCACCTAATTACATGCAAGGCATAAAAAAATGCATTGGCCATGATAAGTCAATTAGGACTGCTAACATTTTTATTGAATTTTATAAGTGTAGAGCATCATTGGAATACATTGATAGATGCATTACATAAATTATATCTAAATCATATAAAAAAATATTGAACTTGGTGAATTTGACAAATCTAATGATCTTTCCTTCCTTACAAAAATAGATCTGATTACATGTACATGTTATTATAAACATCGCATCAATGCATTAAGACATAGTTTATGTAGTGATAATTTTTTATTGGGAAAAAACAAAGATTAGTTTTGCATTTCTAAATTTCAACATAGAATAAATGCTCATGACCATTGGTTGGTGTGGATAAAATATGCACCAATATATGGAAAGGATATGAATTCAATGATTATCAATTTTATTGACATACATAAAATTAAAAGACCACAAAATTGATAATCATGAATTCATATCCTTTCCATTTATTTATGGTCTTTGACTTCAAAGACCACAAATGCTTTGTATTTACCTATATGATATTCTAGTAGTTAATTTGGTGAAAGTGTATATACACCATCTTACAAAGAGTTGTAAGATAACAAAAGGAAAAAAATTATAGATACAATTTCTTGTAATTACCAATGCATCAAAATATAATATTTATACCATCTAAAAAGACAAGTGGACTTTACTTGTTGTTAAGTACAAAATGATACAAAACTTCAAATAACTTCAACACATTTTTATAGGACTTTGGGATGAATGAGTCCTAATACTTGGAATCAATACAGGTCATAATTACATAACGTATTGTCTTCTTTTTCCATACACCATCATATGTATGGACCAAAATTTCTATAAAAAAACATGCCATTTTTATAGTAAACCAATACATATCCACAATTTATTTTAAATGCATATGTTGTAGCAACATACTATAGCTCATATATGATGAAGGTAAATTCAAAGACCACAAATGCTTTTAGGTAAATACAAAAATAACATGTAACAACATGTATATATGATATTTAAACATTACATACTCTATAACAATTTGTTCACTTAGTATTATAATTTCCATTGAATCATTATTCAATAACATGCACTTTTTTTAACAAATCTTGACTTGATTAATGAAAAATTATATTTAATCCCTCAATCCTTCTTAGCTATGAGTTAGACAATTTTGAAGATGTGATATGATGATCTCTTATAGATTATTACCTAGTGTGGCCTACTATCATTGACCATGTTTGTTTAGCCGAGTTTCTTTCTAGGTACCATAAAAATGGAAAGCCATTGAAAAGGGGAAAAAACCATGTCATATAATTTATTAATTACAACAAACATCATGACATACAAAAATATTATCATGAATGGTTATTATTTTATTTGTTATTTTGACACAGTGAAGATACTTTAAAACAAGGTCTCGAAACATGGAAAGAGGCATACAGTTTTCAATAAAATATCATAAAGCTATAGGAGGCCAAATTAAACTATGACATAGATGCTTCTTGGGGAAACATAGAACAAGTTGCTTCTAAAATTAAATTTGATATTGTAAAATCATTGGACACTAGAACTTATTTAAGCATAGAAAAGACCATGTAAGAGGATTATGATTTGGATATGGACTTTTAGTTGACAAACTTTATATCAGGTCATTGTAGTTCAAACCATTTAAATTTCTCCCTCATCCATTTATTTATAATAATATACTATAAATGTATCCAAATTTTAAAATAAGAACAACATACTATTGTAAAAGAGATTTCTTATAAAAAGGCAAAAAAACAAAAATAAGCCATTGTACTTATTCCTATCAGGAGGAATAGGTATAGGAAAAACATTCATAGCAAAATACATCAATGAAATTCTAGTTTGATATTAATCTCATACTATTGATAGTGATCCCTACAATCCAAATGGTCTTATTCTTACATACATATTAAAATCAACATACAATGTAGGTGAAGTCACATTACATTCTACATTTTTATTTCCATTTAACAAGTTAGAACTTATTCCATTAAACATTCAATAGATAGATGCATTGTCTAAACATTATAGTCAATTATGCATAGTGCTAGTTGATGAGATATCACTCATAAGAGCAAGAATGTTATATCACATTGATAAATGATTATGTGAAATAATACAACTACCAATAATGTTCTTTGCCAATGTTGACCTGATCTTTTATGGGGACTTTTATCAATTTTAACCTATGAACGACTATTTTATATTTGATTTTCCAATAATCAATATTGAACTGATTTCGTATTCCTTTTGGCAAGAAACTATAAATTAATTTCATTTGTAGAAACCCATACACCAAAAAGATGAAGCTTTTGTGTTGATTCTAAATAGAATACAAACATGCTCACATATAAAACATGATATAGCATTTCTCAATAAAAAATGTTTAAAGATAACACCAAATAATCCTTTATTTTTGTATCTTTTCTACTTGAAGAATGATCTATAAGCACATAAAAACAAAAATTTAGCTCTTGTTCTACATGAAGAAATTGTTATCCATGCAGTAAACAAAGAAGACAATATATACAATGAGAGATAAAGATATGTTAATGCTATATGTCTACTTGTAAAATTCATAATAAAGCCTAATATGCTATTTGAGCCTTCTTTTAGGAATTATTACCTATAATATGGCCTTGGCAATGGTTCAAATGGCATATTTAAACTATATAACATAGAATAAAACAATGACATTATTTGGGTTAAATTTGATGATATTAACATTATGAATTTTCAAACAAAAAAACATGTACATCTCTATAAAAGTGGTATTGATCTAGATTAGACTCCTATATTTTGAATCTCTAGACCGATTCATATGTCCTTTTAAAAAAAAAATTAACAATGTGAAGTCAATTTCTAATATACCTATCATGTACATGCACAATGCATAGGTCATAAGGTCTGACCATGGAAGGTGTTTCATTTAATCCAATTAGTGTGAAGAGGCATGGTTTGGCATATACATCTCTTTCTCATGTGAAAATCATAGATTCATTATATTTTCTAATTCCTCTTATGGAAAAAAACTGTATAGTTAATAACAAAATCTCTATTGAAATGTCAAGGCTAGAATTAAATTCAAAATGGAAGTTTGAGTATAGCCTTCAATCAAATGTGTTATCTTCATCTATTTTTATATTATAATTTAATACTAATAGCCTTAATTCACATGTGGAAGACATTATCAATGATCATGAATTGATGAAATGTGATGTATTATGATTGAAAGAAACATATATTGCATCTGGTGATTGCTTTAATCTTAGCTCAAACTTATTAACCCATAACTTGTTATATAGTGTCCATGGTTTAATGATATGAGCACCAAGGCATGTGATCATATCACACCTAATGAAATATGTTGAGGATGAAGTAGAAGCATTAAAAATAAATGTAACAATACAGAACATGAATTTGTAGTTGTTGATATCTATGCATCGCCATTTAATTTTATATTGAATATCATCAATGTTATTAATAAGGCACTATCAAATGTAGATGCATCCAAATAAATATATCAACTATGAGACTTTAAAATTAACATGTTTATTTGCAATAAAATAACTATAGTACTCGAAAATCATGCTTCTAATATGCATTTCCTACTACATAGAGATAAATAGTACATGAATAAAATCATATATCATGTTTCGATAAATAATATGAAACAAAATAATTAGATTATAACAATAGACACATATTGCAAAAATCATAATGCCAAAAATAATAACAATTAATCATTACAATTTAAGATAAGAAAACAATCATACTTTAGAATCATATTTTTTCTGTTCAATGGCTTTTTCTTATGCACTGCCTTTGTTTGTGTTAAATGCATTTTTATATGCATATCATAAGAAAGAGAATATTGTTTCAGATATTCGATTAACTTATAACATAAACATTTTATCTAGATCTTTTCATTACATATTTCTTGATTATGGATCTATAATATATGTTTATTTCTTTTTTGTTTTAAAAAATATATAAAAGAATGCTTATTCTACTTCAATAAACAAAGTAAAGGACATGGTATAAAAAAAATAAAAATTGAGCCAAGAAGAAATAGACCAAGAACAAGAAACTATTTTATATGGTAGAGACCAGACAAGTTGTTCACAACAACAATTATGAAAATGGTGAATGATGAATCATTTTCTTGTTCCTCTTTATTGGTTCTTGAATGTGTCTTTTTGTTAAGCAAAAAAATTGTAATTTTTTAATTTAATTTTCTCATAATACTTTTTATAATAAATAACATTTATTCTTTATTATTCTAGAACATGCATAGAAGAAACTTCTTCATGTACAATTCTAGGGATTTGTGTTGGGAAAAATATTAAGCTTTTGAGGAGGATATTCTAACAATCTATGGACCTAATCATGCTACAAATCTTGGTTCCCCAATTAAGGAAAAACTATTTCACATTAACTTGGTAAATGTTCAAGGCCAAATGATGATAACAATAAATGTTAGCAATAAGTTAATTCAAAAATTTGAGACATATTTATCTTTAGGAAAAAGTATTTATATTTAAGAGTTATTTATTAGAGATAAAACAAAGTATGAAAGAGGGGATGTTTCCTTCTACATAGTGTTGACTTCAAAATCAAACATTGAAAACATAGCTACGGTTTGAAAAAGATGTAAAATTATACCTGATTGTGTAATTTCCAATATAATAGACTCAGATGATTCATTTATGATTAGCTCATTTGGAGCATTGGTGACTAGTTGCTAGCAAATAAATTCTCAGATTATTTTCATGTGAAGGATGGTAAAGTACAATACAACCATGTAATTTTGAACTCTTTCTTTTTCATTTTTTGCAATTTTTTATTTTTTACATCATGTTCTTTTTTTTAGTTTATGAATTAACTACAAACTAATTTGTGTTTTAGGTTCAACTTGGTGAATAATATCAGTGACTTTACCAAGCAATTCAAGACCAGCTAATCTCAAAAAATCACCCCATTTACATTTTCAAAAATATCATACAAAAAAACCCAAAAGGTGCTCATATGCTTCAAGTAAATTATGCATCTTTTATCAAACCATTGGCCGATGAAACAAAAAAATTGTACAAACAATCAGTGAGCAAAGATTGAAGTGAATATTCTAATGGTATTTCTCTTTTTATTTTCTATTTTTTTAGAATAAGATGAGAAAATTTTAAAATTACCTTTAAAAAAAAATAACACCTGATTCAAACATCTATAGGCCGTAGGTATGTTAAAAGAAAATGACATTTATTTAACTCCCTTTCAGCCAATATGTAATTCTTGCCACCATGTAATTTTAGCAAAATATCTTGAATGCAATGATAGTTTGCATTGTCCAACAGGACATGTGTTTGTTCATGCATTGACTTGTAATGTCTTTACAAAAGAAGGAAAAATTGAGTGCATGTTGAAGAAATCTTTTCTTGAGACTCTACTACTAGAACTTATACCAACATCCTTTGACCAGTTAAACAAAAAATTTCAACAACTATATTCTTATTGTGAAAAATTTAGCTATATATCACTATCACAATCACAATGGATGGTACTATTTTGATATTAAATGTGAATGAAGATAGCTTCCAGTCTATTAAGATCATTACACTCTTGTTTTATAAATAATATTTTATCATTCAACATATTATTGTTTCACTTTTCTTATATAGTTATTCTTGATTTGTTGGTTTCAAGAAAAAAACTTGGTTTAAAGACATGACATAATATATTGTTTTGACAATACTAATACTCATGCTACTTAATTTACTACTCAATGATATAAATAATATTCTTGTAAACGTATTCCATATTGACATGAATAAATCAAAACTTTACTTTTTTTTTCTTTGTTACTATAATTTCATATAATTAAATTAGTTGATATAGATATAAAACTAAATAATAGAATAATGATACATTGCATATTAATTTTCCATTATCATGAAAATATGAAAAAAAAAACATATAATATTTGATATATGTTGTTGTGTGCTTTTATTTTCTGGCTTAATTTATTTATAAGCAAAAAATAATGAAACATGTTTCAAAATATTACATGTATTGTTTTGACAAAAAGTTTGAGGCTATTGAAGAAGTAATGAATTTCTTTTCTGATACGAGTTTTTAATTCTCAACTAAAAAAAATATTGATGCTTAAAATTGGATTGTTCTTAGCATGTGAATTTGTGTACTAATAAATTAACCCACACCTGACATAACATCATTTGGACATTTTTACATCACACAACATATTCATTATTGACATTATGCCTTCTAAACACTATAAAGTCAAAACTATTTTGGATAATAAGACTTATGTCAAAATTGATGAAGTTTCATTTTGAACAAATAGTGAAAAATATAAGTTATTTAGCAATTTGCAAATTTTCA
Source organism: Torreya grandis (assembly GCA_037957365.1). Classification (NCBI taxonomy): domain Eukaryota; kingdom Viridiplantae; phylum Streptophyta; class Pinopsida; order Cupressales; family Taxaceae; genus Torreya; species Torreya grandis. The sequence continues at coordinate 2,013,596 of JARHVA010002714.1, read as the reverse complement.
CCTTTAATAACTCTAAGATTATGTAATTTGTAAACTATAATTTTATCCTTATAGATATCATATATTGCCTTAAAATTGTCATCTTTGATAGTTGTATAATTTGGTTTGTAATTTCTACTGCATTTTTATTTATTTTTTATCAAATGCCATGATACTTGATAGTGTATGGAAACTATGTCTATAGCCTTATATCATTTTTTGTTAATTCAATAGATTAATCTATAATTTTTATAATTTTTTATCAAATAACATGATAGAAAGTGTTATACCTACAATGATGATACTATAGACAATATAGATGAATAATAAATTGGCTACTTAATTCTAGAACTCATGCATTGGGTAATGCAAACATAGTTTAGAAATAAATACATGTAGAGCAATTTCTATGACGAATATATGTATCTAAAGTTACATTTAAGGTGATGGACAAGGCAATTAGTAAGGTTATCATGATTGCAAAGACCAAAAAAGGTACAAAATGTATTAAGTAAATTTTTATGGTGAATAACGTAGGTATGCATAGAAAATACTTTGTGGAAATTGGTCCTTAAACTTTTCAGCTTACTATAGAATGATCATGTTGTTTTTTATTTGATAAGGTAAACCCAAGTTTTACAGGGACCTAAAACCACAAAAAGTGAGATAGAGAGCCCAAATGGCCGAATGAGTAAAAAAGAAAGCCTAATCAGCTAAAAAAGAAAATAGACATAGAAAAACACTTTAAATTGGGGGACTCTCCTAGGTGTCCTCTATCATAGAATTGTCCTTTGCTATGATGTTGGACTTATCCTTGGAGGCCTTTGGTCTGGTATGATTCCCAGGACCTTCAGTTTGTTGACCAGGGAAAATCTTCCTCGGATGCCTCTTTCCTTTCACCTGGGGGAAGGGATAATTTGGAGGGACCCCCCTGGGGTACCCTAGGGGGATTTAGGAGTCTTAAGGGATTTTAAGACTAGGGAAAGGGGAGGGGGTTGGGTAGACTAAACCAATGTTTGGATCATGGCCTACACCACCTGGTGGAGCTCATTCTAATCCTAAATCAATTTAGCCACTTTAAAACCCACATATTGGACTTTTACATTGACTTTTTCTAGCATTTCTTTGTTTTTCTCATGCTCTATTGATATAATGGCCTTTCCCTTCTGATCAGGGGTGGAAGAAGTATTAAATTTTATTGGGTTTGGTTTTAGGGATGAATAACATTTTGATGGGAAGGTCATCATGAGGGTATTTGGATAAACTATGATGAGGGGAGTGTTCTGGGGTAGGGGGATCTCATAGAAGGATCCTCCTCTGAAGGGTCCTCTGAGGAATCCTCCTTATAGGATAATCCTTTTGTGGGACTTTTTTACCAATCAGGGTTTAGCCATGTTTCACCAACAGAAGGATGAGGCCTTGGTGTAAGATTGGGTTAGCATCATTTACTTGGTGAAGGAGGACAGTGCTTTCCAGAGATTTCATAAGAAAATAGGGAAAGTTGATCTTAAAATTGATCAAATGATTGAGCAACATGAAATGATGTGATAAAATCAAGGTATCCTTACATTCTAAGGTCATATACCTCATGACCTATAAGCAAACTTCAGGCCAATACTTGGGTAGGTCAGTGCGAGGAAATCCATTGTTCTTAGTCTATGTGAATTCATTAGTTTGAAAGAATCACTATAATGATTCATACTTATTATATTTATCCTTGTATTATTTAGCACCAGTACATGACATGCCTTTGGCATCTCTAATAAGCTCCTCAAAAACATTTATGGATATCCCCCTCATAAAAACCTTCCTTTTCATCCAAGAAGCTACAAAGTCTCTGACCACCAGAGGATTATGCTTGGTGATGTGCTCCATGTACTAATTTAATCCTCCCTTCTTAAGATGTTTTCACACCTTTTTCTCTCTAACATATTTTTAAGATATAGGCTCCAGTCAGTCTCTATCACCACCCATGTTATACAGGAGTTGTAGGGTTGAAGGGAGCAAGTTGAGGTTTTAAGATGCTATAAAAATTTCTAGGGCTTTTGTTATGATAAGTACCTACCAAAGCATCTTTATCATAATATTTTCCCCTTGCCTTGAAATGAATGTGGGTCTGAAAGGTCTTGATTAGGCCCTTTAATATGAAACACTACATGTGTGATGACATGATGGAATTAAGTGGCATGCATACCTTCCATGTAAATGACCCTAAGCATCATAGGGGGGACACTACCTTCATTATAATAGATAGTTAAACCTTGGAGATGTACTTTAGTACTATTTAGGGTGTCATCTACCCCATTACCTTCCCTAAAAATATGGTTGAGTTTAACTTGTGGAATTATGTGAAGGATAAGCTTTGCATCTTCGATTAGATCTTTAATAGTATGTGAAGGAGTGGTTTTTTCTTCCAATATATTTAGAATATTGAGCAAAACCCCTTTGCAATTATTCTACTTTGTTTAAGGCTTTGTGCTAGCTAAATTCCCCTGAGGGTTACTTTAGCCTAAGCTAGATGGTTAGTTTATCTACCCATGGGTACTGTATAGGCCACCAACATTTCACCTTTAGTATTTATTATAATTCCCCTCTGCCAGTAAGGCATGGGTTACCTTTTGAGGCCCCATCAATATTTAATTTTATCCACCCCTTTGGGGGGTTTCCATTTGGTTTTCTTATGTATGATGTCTTTTGAGGGAATGATCATGTTGTTAAAATCTAAATCCAATATTTATTTTGATCCACCATCTATCACAACAAAATATTTTTTGACTAATTTCTCAAGCCTAGTAAAAGATAAATACTGTACTGATTACTTATCTATTTGCATTGTATGATATTTTTTGTGCTATTATGTTCTATCTCTAACCATGTTTTTTTGTCTATAGAAATGTTGACTTTTTGTGTCATTATTACTCAAAGAAATTTGGTTATGATTATTTTCTTGGGATACTTAATCTATCTCATAGGTTTTCTACTAACCACTCCTTTTTACTTTAGAATCGTTTTTTCTTTCATATATCAATAAAAATTTGAAATAGAGAACTAAATTACCGATTAAACCTATCTAAAAATATATGTGTTTATTAATTATTTAAATTTCTTGGAAATACAAAAAAATTCCTCTGTTTTTTTATTAGTAAATATTTTGAAAAGAGGATGACTGATGATTTACCATAAATGTCTTGACTAGGTTCTATTTGAATGACTTGTGTTATTACTACAAAATTCTAAGAATTCAAATGTGGAAAATAAACTATGGAACAAAAAAGCACATGTATATAATTAATATTATGAGTGAAAAAATACCTTTTAGAGTAATAGTTTTTTTCTATACAAAATCTTTCCATACTAATATTCTTTCCAATTGCTTATGAGTAGAAAATGAACATGTGAATTGAGATAGTACTTATGTCTTTACCTAGACACCTAAGACTTGTCTTAATACTTTTTTTAGGTTCATTTTTCTTGATTGCATAATATTTTCTAGTATATCATAAACAGTTCCTTTTATAAAAATTTATTCAAGATGCTCAAATGTTATGCTAAAAAAAAGCATAGAGAAGAGTAATTGTTTCAAATAAATATTTGTAACTGAGTTGTTTATTTTAATCAACATTATTCAAAATTTTCCTCTTATCATGTAATTGTTAAAGCTAAAGTTGAAAAAATATAAGCTATATTAAAGGACTGCACACTAGAAGAAGTTGATGGTGTTAGCTCAAAATAATGATTTTTATTTCTATAAGACTATTTATTGATTTTCTGAAGCAAGTTAGAAGTGGAAAACACCAGCCTTGTACATAGACAGAAAGCATTTACTATGTACATCAGCCAACAAAGTCTTTGAATTTATTACTTATTGATATGAAACAGAGCATTATCCTTGAGGATATTTGAATCTATATTCTATTCTTCAAATTGGTGTGTTTATTGCTTATATAAACACTTATTTTAGGAACACAAACCATTATTTTATTCATTACTTTAGAGTGCTTATTTTGTTTTTGATATTGCTCCTTGTTTCAAGCATTCTTTCACTATTTGGATTATTTAATTTCATAATTTCTTGAAGATAGATTTGCATAGATGATAGAATTGCTTTTGTTTAAGATTATTTGTTATTAATTTGTTTAAGTTGATATGTATAAAAAAATTAATATAACATTGGTATTATAAAAAATCTTAAACATTATTAATACAATTTTGCCTTCAATAACAAACTCACTTTTTCCAAAATACTAATACAAAATTATACCAATTAATTTTGAATTTTTTTACTCTATAATTTATGTAACTCAAGTCAATCAAATGGTGGAAGACATTATCAATATAGAAGTCCAAATTTGAACTATTCCTAGTGATAAACAAAATGTTTAATGAATAGTGTAAGAAATAATGTTTTCTAAACAATGGATAATGATTTATTTTTTATCACAAGATAAATATATTTATTGCTTCTATCTATTGTGAAAATTTCTATTGCAATTTATCTAAATTTAGTATGTACATTTATCCTTTTAATTATCAAGAAACAATTTTAGTTGATCAACTTATGCCTCTGCCTTAATATAAATATATGGGTGGTGAGATTTCCCTTTCTTTTTTCTTATTTATTTTTTATTTTTTTCTTCTTTCATAAAATACTTCATTGTTATTTCTTTTTTAAATCTAACATAAGCAACTTTTCTACAATAAATGTTACTTCTGAAAGGCTACCAAAAAGGTGATGTGAGAGGCCATTGTCATGCTTGGGATAATGGATGTAATCAATCCCATGTTCATTTTATTTACCATATTTTAGGTAAGGCATTCATGATCTTATAGGCTATACCTTGCTACATAGTCTTAAAAAAATAAGGGATCAGCTATGGGTAGATGTAATTACAAAAGACTAAAAAATGGAATTGATTCATAATATAGACTAAGATTTAGAAATAATTGATGTTATTGTTAAAGATTGAAAAAGGAAATGATTATAAATATTTACCTTGTGATGTAAAAAAATTCTAGCTCCATCTTTTTGGTGCATGGGTTGTTGTAATTAATACTAATTTGTGTTTTCTTTCCAAAAGATTCATATTTTTAGTGCATGGGTTGCTGCAATCTAATACCCAACTTATAAATTTTGCTAAATTAAAATTGATGGACACTATGCAAAATCATATTTTCCAAAAAAAAATGCACTAACTAAACTTGAAGATGTTGCATAAATACTAATACATGGTTTACAATAATGAAATAAGCACCTCTTGGTCAAGTTTTTTCCAAATTATAGACATATTTCAGATAGGCTTGAAGCATGTCGATAAATCATGCATATATGCATTTGGAAAGCCAATTTATACAAATGTTGTCTCCATAGTGCAGTTGTCTATTGGCTTTCTAAATTGCTTAATATTTCCATTGTTCATTTGTTTTTTTTAGTGGCTTTATATGTAGTCTATATTATGCTCAAAATATTAGAAAACACAATATAAACACAGGCCTAATAAAATCAGAGATGAATGAAGTCATCATATTTCAAAACCTTGATATTATGCTTTCCTGGAATCCCAATCAATTTTTTACAAGTAACAAGAAACCTCCAGCATAAAGGAGAAAATATACCCATAAATCCCTAATAACATATTTAAATCACAAAAAATAAAAACCTTAATGAAACCCCTAAAATACACAGAGAACACACCTACAAACCCTAATAACATGCCAAAATCACCTTTAAAATGTTGCTTCAGGAAAAAATTCATAAAACTACTTATGGACAGAAGCCCAAAAAGTAAAATGAAAAACTTCTATCCAAACCTTGATGCCTCACCAAGCCCTCCTACGCAGTCTTCCTTCTTTCTTAAGCATCCAAACCATTAAAAAAATACTCTCAGAATGATAGCTTTTAACATGTATCAAACAAAGCACAAATCATATGGTATATAAAACAAAAATCCTTAACCTCAATAGTGCTTTTATAGCAAGAAACACCAATCCTTATCCCTTTACCAAACACAACAAACAATAGTAAGCTTCCATAGGTATCTATGTCCTTATGAACTTGTGTCATGTTCCTTAATGAACCAACCCCACATTCAATGTAAAATCTACAATCCATGCAACCCACATTACCTAAATGAATCTAGGAATAAATGAACCCCTGTATAAACCTATCCTCCATCTATCACATGGTTAATGCCTAGCCTTGATCCAAGTGAAGTGTCTCATAACATAAAAAAATAGCCAATCCACTTCCACCAAATATTATTATTTTATCCACCCCATTAATAAACCTATTATTTCATTTTTTAAAGCGCTTAATATTTTCATTGCACAATAATCAATGAAATTTGATTGGCTAATAGATCTAGGAATAATTTCAAGTTAGATAAAAATGGACAAATGAAATCTAATTTATTTAAGGCTTGGTGTTTTAATCGGGAGAATTTATGAGACTATGCAGATAACTTTTGTATAAATTTTCTTTCTGAATGTAAATATACATGGGCTTATGTCTAATTTGTGCTCTAAGACTATATTTGTTAAGAGCAAATCCATGTTTTTTCATTTCATGTTTTGGTTTCTATTTTTAGGATTTATAATCATGAATATTTAACCATAACTAGAATCTAGATTAAATTTATATATAATCACTATGATATAAAGTATGAATGTTCTATATACACACTTCTGCTTTAAAAATCCATTGCAAAAAAACAAATGAATATCATAGTTACTATACTACATAAGTTTTAGACTTAACACCTTTAGTAATGAAGACTCATTAAACTAAAGTAATTCAAGCCCTGCATTATCATTCTTGAGGACCAAATCAAGAAAATATAGCACAAACCATCATGTTCCTTGCTTTGACAAAGATCAAAATGAACTAATCTATCTTCTAGAATGCAAAATGAAATACATTATACAAAACCAAAGAATCCATTTAATATTTTACTTATAAACTTCCTTCAAAGGACTTGTGATAAAAACATTGTCGATATTCTCATCTACTTGACCCAACAAAATAACAAAATATTTCTTCCGCAACCCATTACTTACATTTTAACCCTTCTCAAGATACTAAAAGCATCTTGATCTTTATAATCTAGTGCCATGTTCCTTGATAAAGTAACCTAACATCTAAAGAAAAATATTCAAACCATGTAGCATGTGTTGCCTAAACAAGTGCATGAATATATGGACCTCTTTGTAAACCTATCCTTTGTCCACTATTTGGTTAATTAAAATAATTTCTATTTCACTTTTAAAAAGCTTAATAATTGTAATACACAATAATCAAGGAAATCTAATTGGCCAATAGATTCGGGAATGATTATAAGATAGATTTACTTGGTGATGATTTTAACTATATATCAATGTGGCTTTGATTCATCATAAAAATAAAAAGTTATTGAGTTGATATTTGATTTATGTTATATGATTTCCGATATGACTCACATATTCTAAACTTATGTTTTTAAACAAGTATCAAAAGGAGAAGAGTAATTTTTCAAAATAATTTAATATTTTTAAAAGTTTTATAAATAAAACAAACTGGTGTATTTTTCATGAAAAAAATAAAATGATGTGTTTCATAGAAACAAAAGAAATTTATCTATTAATATTACTAGCCAAGTTATGATTGGCATTATAAATGATGTAGTTTTTTTTTCAAGCTAAAAAGCACTATGATTAATGTTATTTTTACTCGATTTGGGCCTTGACATTTAAATTCTAGTGCTTTGTTTTGATTTAGTTACAATTTGATTTTTTTTTTTTTTTTGGGATTTTATTCTCAAAAATGATTTGATCGTATCAATATTTCATAGGGTAACAATATATGGCTTTTGATCATGTATCTAACTTATTTTTTTGGCTTCAAAAAAAATATTGGGCTTTAAAATTAGGTATGTTAATGCCACCTCAACCTGCATTAAGAATTAAAAAGTGACTTGGCAAATCATATCAAACTTATGCATACATCTATATCCTTATTATCCTCCACCATGTTATTTGATGCATTAATTTGATATTCAATACAAAGACATAAAACTAGTCAACTCACATCATGTTAACAATTGTAAAATTCAATGCTACATCATAATCACCTTGTACAAATATACCCTTTGTCCACCTCATGATTACTACCTAGTCATGATGCAATTAAAGTAGATTATAACATAAAAAAAATTGAGCCAATCAGCTTATAGAAAATAACATTTTTCTATCTTGTTGTTGTGTTTGTTCATGTGATGCACACTTCCTACTTTAGAAATTTTGCATAGAATATTGCATTGATTCATCAAAAAACATGGAAAATTTTAATAAAAAACTAGATGTTTGTAAAATCTTGCCATGATTATCTACATTTTACAAAGAGAGAAGGGATAAAGATAAGCTTGGCAACAGCTATGCACACATTTTTTGAAAATAACAAAATATAAAAATGCTTTATTATAAATTATCATGGTTTTAAACTTGAATCAATTAACATATATTTTAATTTATTGAATTTAATATAAAGAGTTTGGGGCAAAAATGATTTTGTGTTTTTGGTAGAAGAAGTAGATTTTGTGCTAGTGCATTTTGATTCCTTGTCAAAACCATTCATAGAATACATGTTTTATTGCTCAACCTCTACTTTCCACTATCATATGAATTTGGTTCTATAAGCATGTATAGATCAATAACTAAATACTATTTTTGTTCATGTCATTTAGGTTGCAGACCCACGATTTTGAATCCTAGTTAAAGAATATAATAAGTGTTACTTCTAAAATTTTGTATGTTTGGCCTAGATATGTCTTTATTTATGTACAAGAAAAAATATAAATTATTATGCATGTAAATGTCATTAATTTGTATTCCTCATATTTTTAAGTCATTTTCCATTATATTTTCCCATAGTTGACCCCTAATTTTTACTATTGCATAGTGTATGCCTGTCTCTACACAACAATCATAAGCACAAGCAAAAGTGTTAAATGAATAATTCACATAAAATGATCTAAGTCTGTATGCTCTACCATTGAAAATCAGACTAATAAATTCATTCATTGAGTATCCATAAGATTCACTAATTCAACTTCAATCTAAAGACTTATGTTTATTATATAGTCTTTTCACATCATCTAGGTAATCTTTATAATGTAGGAAATCAGAAATTATTTTAACATATCTATATTAGTTCCTTCAAGACATTGTATTATATATTCATATCTAGGCATATTAGGGATATAACTATTACTATATCTATTGTAAGTTCATTATATTTTTTGTTATCTCATTGATAATCATATTGGTGCAGTTATGCATTTTTTGTTCTATTTATTTACACCTTGCACATCAAGCATTATTTTTAAAAAAATTCTAGACATTCCTGATGAAAATTTGTATATACAAATAGTAGATTCTAAACATCTTTATAAAAAATTTCAAGCATAATATTAATTTTATTACCAAGAATAGGTCATTGCTTTATCTTTATTAAAGAGCTTAGAGTTTAGATTTATAGATGCATTCATTTGTTTTGAATTATAGTTTAGTATATTGTTTTTATTCCAAGCATGTAATTGTAACCATAAAAGTATTTGTTCACTTCTTCATATCTAATATGTATGTGAATTTTCTATCTAAAATTCATTCAAGAACTACTCAAAAAGGTTGCTCTTGGTATTATTGAACCATAACTATTCAAGTCAAGACCACCATAATTAGTTTGGATTGTGTAAGTAGCATCAAATATATAAACATTTGATATAAATTTATTGTCATTTGGATTTCTCATTTCTAAGTCTCATTTTAATTTCTAATCTGATCTTTTGGAAAAGAAGCAAAAAAACTTGGCACTAGAATTTTATTGATATTCCTTCCTTATTCTTTTTCTCCTACTCAATGTCTTATTTTGGATCATGCATCAAATTTACATGCACTCATTTTTTGTCTTTAGCAAATTAGGTTGAAGATGAGGTATGTTCAATTTTTTTAATAAATGGATGTTAACTATTTATGGATAGGACTTTTCTCCATCCCTTCTCTATTATTTGTTAAGCACAAAATTTACTGAGAGGGGGGATGAATCTGTATATTATATATCTTTTACTTAATCTTATTTCTTTTCTTTAACCACTTAATCACACATTCAAGATATGCAATAAAACTAAAACAATAATATGCACCACACAAGAGAGAGAGAGAGAGAGAGAGAGAGAGACCAGATTTTTACATGAAAACCCAAAGTGGGAAAAACCACAGAAAACAATCTCAAGTATATGAATGAGCACCAACTTAAATTACAAAGTTTGCAATCACAAACTTGTAGGAGCATCAACCCCTTTATCGATCACCAACATAGCAACTATTTATGAGCACCAACCCTCTTATGTATAAAACACAACTATCTCTCAATGTCGCTTACTCAACAAATGATATAACTCTACAATATCTCCTACTTTTCTCTCTTTGAAAACAAATACAAACCATGCACTCTTTTGTATATTACAAATGGCTTCTCAAGCCTTTATTTATATCTTTCCAAATGACCTTTGGCATTCACCCTTTGTGACCCTTCAATCTTCATGAAAAATGGTGCTAAACTTGCATGACCTTTCATATCTTTGCATTTCAAAAGTCACATGGTGACCCTTCATAAGTAAATGCATCCTTTCCTCTTTTGTCTTTATCTTGGTGACTATTCGTATTCCTCAAAGTGTCCCTTCATGGAAAAATGTGGCATACCCTCTTTTGTCTTTACATGGTGACTCTTAGAATTCCTCAAGATGACTCTCCACGAGAAAATGCATCCCATTCCTCTTTTGTCTTTACCCCGTGACTCTTTGACTTCTCCATGGGCCCTCTTTTGACTCATATGCAACCTAAAATATATTAATTAATATTAAATAAATATTAACACACATTATCCAAGATATGAATATTAAAAACACCATTAAATGCAATGGGGCCTCTATCACCAATACTAGACCTTTGACATCAATGACAATATTTCCAATCATCTCCCTCTTTATCATTGATGTCAACCTCAAACTGAAACTACCACATCCTAAAACCTACACTACACATGCCAACCTACACATACTATCATCTAAAAAACATATAGTAACTCCCCCTTACTGTAGCAATATGTACCTATTTTTATTCTTTTCCCCCTTTGACATCAATGGCAAAGGGCCTATTTTAGAGCTAACACTTAGCTCCCCCTCAACTAATGTTGATCCTTAATGGTAGGAAGTAAAATAAATTACTCCCAACTTCTCCCATAGATACTCAAATGTGTCTTTTGGTAGTACCTTTGTGAAAATATCTACAATCTACTCTGTAGTAATGATATATACCATCTTAACCTATTGATCTACAACCTGGTGTCTCAAGACGTGATATCTGATGGGAATATGTTTTTTTCTTGAATGCATCACTAGATTCTTGAAAAGATTAATAGCACTTATGTTTTCACAAAAAATAGAAGTGAGTTCATCATATTTTACCTTGATATCTTCCAAAGTTTGCTTCATCCAAAGGACTTGAGTACAACACAATACCATTGTAATATACTTTTCTTTAGCTATATAAAGTGATACTGAATTCTGATTTTTGCTTAGCCATGATACTAAGCTATCACCAAGAAATAAATCTCCTCCACTTTTACTCTTTTTATCATCCAAGCAACCTACCTAATCTGGATCTATATAAGCAACTAAAGTGAAATCTCTGCCTGTGGGATACCACAATCCATAATCTAATGTCCCTTTGATATATCTGAATATTTTCTTCACCAAATAAACATGACTATCTTTTGGAGCTGATTGATATCTTGAAACCATACCTACTACATGTATGATGTCTAGCCTCGATGCTATAAAATATAAAAGACTACCAATCATAGATCTATACAAAGATTGATCTGTAACAAGTGAATCTTCATCCTTGCTCGCCTTATTTCCTTTACTCATTGGTGTACCAATTGGTGCACAATCCTCAAAACCAAATTTCTTCAACATTTCCTTGGAATATTTACTTTGAGATATGAAAATTCCTTTATCTGACTAAAATATTTACAACCTTAAAAAAATGACAATTTTCCAAGCATAGACATCTCAAATTCTTTTTGCATATTATAAAAAAATTATTTTGTCATTTTTTTAATGTTTCCTCCAAATATGATGTCATCAACATATACCACAATAATAAATTGATGCTCACCTTTTGTTTTGATATAGAGATGACTATCAAGAACTCCTCTTTTGAAACCTTGATCCTACAGGTACTTATCAAGTCTTGTATACCAAGCTCTGGGAGCTTGTTTCAATCCATATAGTGCTTTATTTAATTTGCATACATGGCTACTAATATTTGAGAGATCAAATCCCTTGAGCTACTCAATTTAAAGCTCTTCTTCTAGATTCCCATTTAGGAAGGTAGATTTCACATCCATCTGAAACACTTTGAAATTTTTAAATACTTCGTATATGAGAAACATTTTAAAAGCCTCTAGCCTTTCCACTGGTACAAAAGTTTCTTCAAAATCTATTCCCTCAATCTAAGCATATCCTTTCCATACTAATCTTTTTTTATTCCTGCTCACTTCTCCATTTTCATTCAACTTATTTCTATTAAACCATTTTGTTCTTATCACATTGTGATCTTTTGGTCTAGGCACTAATTCCCAAGTATCATTCTTTTTTATTTGATTTAATTCTTCATCTATTGTCTTAACCCAATGCTTATCATGTCTAGCTTCTAAAAAAGTTTTAGGCTAAATTTTGGATAACAAAGAGAAATTAACTTGCTCATATTCACTTACCATCATTCTTCTGGTGTGAATTCCTTCATTTATATCCCTAATGATGTCACTTTCATTATGATTTCTCTAGACATATTTGGATGGGGTTTTGGTGTCCTTTTTCTCCTTCTCCTCATCTTCATCTGATTCATCAAATATTCCTCTTCAATGATTTCATGAATGTCTATTAGATCACTGATTCTTTGTGTTCCATATTTTTCTATCCTGACATTTGCACTTTCAATTATTTTCTTGGTTCTTTTGTTATAACATTTATAAGCTTTAATTTTGCATGAATAACCAAGAAATATACCTTCACCTGCTCTAGATTCAAACTTACCCAATTTTTCATTAGTTCTCTTTATGAAGCATCTACTACTAAAAAATTAAAAATAATCAACTATTACTAGTTTGTCTTTCCATAGCTCATAAGGATTATTGTCACTATTGACTCTCAATAATGCTCTATTATAAATATGCACTATTGTAGAAACTTCCTTTCTCTAATACTTATCTAGTATCTTGGATTCATTTAGCATTATCCTTTCCATCTCTTGAACTGTTATGTTTCTCCGTTCAACTTCCATTTTATTTTGGAGTTCTAGCTGATGAATGATGTCTCTTTATTCCATAGTCTTCACAAAACTCAATAAATTAATCTAATATGAATTTTCCTCCTCGATTTTATCTTAGAAACTTCATCTTCAAATTGATTTTATTCTCAACTAATTCTTTGAAATGTCTAAAAGCTTCTGATTTTTTCTTTTAAAAAATTACCCAAGTCATACGTGAAAAATAATCAATAAGCAACATGAAATATTTTTCACCTTGAGTACTTTGAGTTCTCATAGGTCCACACAAATCAGTGTGAACAAGCTCTAACATCTGAGTGGTTGAGTACTCTTTTGTTTTCAACCACCTTTTGGCCTGCTTCCCATGATGACAAGGTTCATAAAGTGTGTTTGATGTCTTTGTAATCTTTGGAAGATTTTTGACTACTTGGTTTTTGATGGTGTTGACAAGATTGTCAAAATTTATGTGTCCCATTCTCCTGTGCCATAGCCAACTTTCTTCAATCTGACTCAAACAATATATTTGACCTTTGATGTCTCATAACATATACAAATTATTACTTGTTCTCTGATCATCTACAACTAACACATCTAAATCTTTTTTCCTAATTTCATAACCTTCTGCATAAAAAATTAGTGTGTCCCTGATCACACATTTGACTTACACTCAAAATATTATGCTTAAGACCTTCTACATATAAAACATTTTTAGTTTTAGTTCTACCATTATCCAAACTTAGTGTACCTTTTTTGACAATTTTGGCAGTAGTATTATCTCCAAATTTCACTATTCCACCATTGATCTTCTTCAAGGTTATGAACTTGCTCTTGTCTCTTGTCATGTGCCTCGAACATACACTATCAATGAACCATGGCTTTTCTTCATTTCTTGCATGTAAAGCTGTCTGTACCAATATAAAAATTTTAGGTTGTATCTTCTACCATGAACCTGTCTAAACTTTTTTTTATGAATGGAGCCTTGAAACTCTAGTCCTTCTTGAATGACTCAAACACACTTCTATAGTACTAGGATATGTGTCTGAAGATGTTGAAATTGTAACATATTATGGCCTATTCATTAAATCCTGATAGAGGAGTAAAAGAGTTGTGGCTTTTGCTTGACTCTGCATGAGTTTCCTTCTTATTTTTGAAATTTTTAGCCCTTTTTTGACATTCTATTTATGTATGACCATATCCATTACAATGAAAACAATAACCATAAAAATAGGACCTATTTGTGTATCTCTAACTTGATTGTCTTTTGTAGCTATGTTCCTTCTAGCATTCTTTATTTGAGATCTCCTCTGTATTCTTAACTTCGTTTCTTTTTATTTCCTCTTTTATAAGAGCTTCAGCATAGTTCTTTCATTTTTATGTGTTAACCTTATCTATGAAATTAGTGGCCTCCTCTTTCTCTTTTTCAAATCTGATCCCTATCTTATCTTACATTGATCTTTGACTTTCTAATATCTTATTCAACATATTAGTTTTATTCTCAAATTTTGAATCATTGGTTGCTCTATCATTGATTGCTTTATTTGTTTTCTCAATATTTGCTTTTAAAAAAGTAATTTTAATAACATACCTTTCACATTCTTCACTTACTTTTTGCAAATGTGCCATTAGATATTTTTCATTATTCTTGGCTTCTTCAAAGTGTGCTTCTAGATCTTCAATTATTTTCTTTGACTCATTTTCATTTTTCTTGATCTAGAGCTGTAATCTTTGATTCTTCTTCTCAAGAGATTTTAACTCTTCTAAGGCACAAATGATTTTTCCTTTTAGATTCACTTCAGCTTCATCATGTTCTTCTTCTTGATGATCTGTACTTTTGCTTGTGAAGGCATCTTCATGTATATCCATGAATAGAATCTCTTCTTCTGAATCACTGACTCCACTATCTTTGACTGAGCTAGGATCTTTAGAATACAAACTCTTCTTCTGAATCCTTTATTGAATTTTCCTTTGAAATTCTTCTTGTATGTAGACTTTCTTTCTTCATTATCACCATTATCCTTATATGGAAACTTAGCTACAAAATTTCCAATCTTTCCACAATTAAAACATTTAAAAGGTAATTTTTCTTTATGCTTACATGTGCCATTTTTTGGCTTTTGAATGAATAGAAATCCATTGTCATCTTCATCATCACTAAAACTATCACTTGATTCTTGAATCTTATCCTTCTCTATCTCTGATGTCTTGAAAGTATCTTCTCTCTTTGAGGGTTTCTCTTGTTCATTCTACATCTCATATGCCATAAGAATACCATGTAGCTCATCCATCTTTAGCTTGGATAAATTCTTCATCTCTTCAATTGCCAAAACTTTTGCATCATATCTCAATGGTAGACATCTCAAAAAAAATTGTACCACAATCAATTCTTATAACTTTTCTCCAAGACCTTGAATATGATTAACTATTTGATCAACCTGAAAAAGATAACTTGTTATATTTTTTTCCTCTTCCATCTTTAAACTCTCAAACTGTCTTCTGAAAGTCTGAAGCTTAGCTTGTTGAAACTTTCCATCACCTTTATAAATAAACTCAAGTTTTACCCAAGTTTCATGAGTATATTTACATTACATAACTTTAACAAATTTTTATTCACATAAAATAGCATTTAAAGCTTTAGCATTATTTTCACTTGCCTTCTTTTCTATCAAAGTAATAACAAGTGTCTTTGGCTCTTCATATTCCTCCACCATTGCTTGCCAAATGTCAAATCCAAGGGCCATCAAATAAGTCTTCATCTTCATGCTCCAAAAATTATAATTTGTCCTATCAAACAAAGGTGCCTTATTTGTAGAAAAACCTTCATGTGATCCAGCCATCGTGCTTTTTTGATCTAACTTCAAGCTATAATACTTTTCCAAAAGAACCTACTTTGATACCAATTTTTAAGCACAAAATATACTGAGAGGGGGAGGTGAATCAGTATATTATATGTCTTTTACTTAATCTGATTTCTTTTCTTTAACCACTTAATCACACATTCAATATATGAAATAAAATTGAAACATTAATATGCACCACACAAGAGAGAGAGAGAGAGAGACACCAAATTTTTACATGAAAACCCAAAGTGGGAAAAACCATAGAGAATAATATCAAGTATATGAATGAGCATCAACTCAAATTATAAATTTCGCAAGCACCAACTTGCAGGAGTACCAACCCCTTTGTCGAGCACCAACACAGCAACTATTTGTGAGCACCAACCCAAAAGAGCACCAACCCATAGGAGCACTAACCCTCTTGTGTATAAAACACAACTATCTCTCAATATTGCTTACTCAATAAATGATAGAACTCTAAAATATCTCCTACTTTTCTCTCTTTGAAAACAAATACAAACCATGCACTCTCTTGCATATTACAAATGGATTCTCAAGCCTTTATTTATAGCTTTCCAAATGACCTTTGGCATTCACCTTTTGTGACCCTTAAATTCTCATGGAAAATGGCACCAAACTTACATGACCCTTCATATCTTTGCATTTGAAAAGTCACATGGTGACCTTTTATAAGCAAATGCATCCTTTCCTCTTTTATCTTTATCTTGGTGACTTTTCATATTCCTCAAAGTGTCCCTTCATGGAAAAATGCACCATATCCTCTTTTTTCTTTACATGGTGACTCTTGGAATTCTTCAAGATGACTCTTCATGATAAAATGCATCCCATTCCTCTTTTGTCTTTACCCCATGACTCTTTGACTTCTCCATGGGCCCTCTTTTGACTTATATGCAACCAAAAATATATTCGTTAATATTAAATACATATTAACACACATTAGAAAAGATATGAATGTTAAAAACACCATTAAATGTAATGGGGCCTTTATCACCAATACTAGACCTTTGACATCAATGACAATATTTCCAACATTCTTTTGTTTGTCATTCTAGATTCTCTTATGCAATATTTCACATCAAATTGTTTTGAATCTTTTTTTGGGCTATGTCACCATTGCTTGTTTATTTGACAGTTACACAAATAGAACTATTGTCACTAATGATTTACCACATGATCAAATGAATAATAAGTGCAAACCAACTGGTAAAGTTTCTACACAAACTTCATAACAATTTCATATTAATATATTTTCTTATGTTTCATGTATTTGATCATAATTTTACCATAAAATACCTATTTAAGTCTTAAGATTTCATATATATTTAGACCTAGAAAAATAAACTCATCTTCTTGATTATGAGCAAGTCATGGTAGAGATGATAAATGACCCAAAGAACAAGACTTTGACTTGTTTGTATCTTCTTTCTACCTTTGCTCTATCTTGTCCAATTCTTATGAAAATAGAGGTAGCTAATGTGAATGTCATGCTTCTTGTTTAGATTCATTGTTGATCTTCTTTCCTTCTTCTTGAGCAAGTATATCATAATTTTGTTCAATGCATTTGTATTTATCTAGCATTAATTCATTGAGCATTAACATGCATATTACTTCTATTATAAATTATGTTACTACATCTATGACCTTGGATTTAATTCCAAAGATAAGTCATCTAAAAGCTTGAATAGTTTGCCTCACTTTAGGATTAGTACTTGACAAATAAACTTGCATAGCCAATAAAGTATTATGATTGAATAGTTTATTTTCAATTCATTTTTAAAACTACTAAGATATATAATTTAGAGACTAATGTATAAAATAATAATATTTTTTTGAAGTTGGTTGCCTAAAAAAAATTGTTACAGATGCTTCACTAGGATCAATGTTGTGTATTAACCATGTCGTAGATGGAGAACATGTTTGTGCAAGGGTCCATATATTATTGTATTTATTCGACTGATGTGGGCGACATGGTTTGTGTCTTTTACATTGAATGCTAGGTTGCCTCATTAAGGAACATGGCATGGGGTTATAAAGATCTAGATGCCTGTATAATCTTGATAGAGTTCTATCTAAAATATCTCTTTGGGAAATTGATCTAAGCAAATTTTAAGCTTTTGTTTTTTGAACTAGAATAAAAAATCAACAACTTGAAATAGTTTACAATATATTTTCCAAATATTGTTTTCATACTAGCATTTGGTTTTTCTAATTATGTGTCTCAGCAATATGGATTTTTAAGGAATCACACACACACACACACACACACACACACACACACACACACACACACACACACACACACACACACACACACACACACACACACACACACACACACACACACACACACACACACACATACACACACACACACACACACACACACACACACACACACGCGCGCACACACACACACACGCACACGTGCACGCACGCACACACGCACGCACACACACACACACACACACACACACACACACACGCACGCACACACATGCACACACACACACGCACATGCACATGTGCACATATACCCATATACACACTCATGCACATACACACACATAGATACACCTATGAAATTATATCTATCCAATACTAATCCATACAATTTTTTCTTTGTGCAAGTAACAGTCAAGTTTGTGAGAAATTTAAATTATTTGATGATGATGTACGTTCTAAATCTCTATTTAGTTTTTATAAATCTAACTCCTTGTAATAAAGTATAGATATGTCAAAATGTATTGATAAACAAGCACATGATGTTCACATTGTGTTGAGGAAATACATTATCTACATTAAAAGTTAAATATAAAACATAAATGTGTTAGGTGAAAACAACTATTGTCAATATTTTATTACCCAATAGATCATGCATCAAGAAGGATGATAAATTTACTTTACACACATTTATTCAAGGTGTTGCACTCTATCTTGTTGAAGGATCACCACCCTTCTATGAATAAATAATGCACCACAACTTCCCTATGTGTTTTAAGATAGGTGATATTTTTATTCTTACTAATATAGTTTTTGCTTTTTGGATAAATGTTTAATATCAAATTCTATGCAGTTTTTTTTTAATTTTAGAAAGGATATCATCATCTTGCCTTTGACAATTTTATATGTTTTTTGAAAATGACATTGCATTGAAATAGGTGTCAAATTCTATAGTGGGATGGAGTGACTTTTATTCTATTTCAAATGCATTTCCATCTAACATATATTTGTAATTGCAGATATCCATGCTTTATGTGCTTCAAATATATTTGTAACATGTCTATAGTGTGGTGAAAACATGACCAAGAGGTAGTTATTTCATTATTATAAAATGTGTAGTAATATTTATGCAACATCTTCAAGTTTAATTAGTGCAAAAAAATTCTTGAAAATATGATTTTGCACATAGTCCATCAATTTTCATTTAGCAAAATTTGGAAATTGGTTATTGGATTGTGGCAATTATTCTAGAAATTTTTCTATATTCACTTTTAATTGTTCAATTTTTAATATAGGTTATAGCAGCTCTTATGCAAAAAAATTACCAAAACAAAATGATAAGATATCTTATGTTCATGTACTTTGATTTCGAAGTATATTTTTAAGTCTGCTTGCCAATGAACTTGTTTTTGTCACTAAATTCCTATCTTGATGCTCTTAAATTTGTCTACTAGGCCATTATATTTTCTATATTTGCCTCTGCATATTGTATTTAATCAGTTAAATGAAGGGGTCATAATAATACAAATTCATATTATTATCTAAATGATTAGAGATCCTTTCCATGTATTGATAATTGTCTCCATTATAAGACATCAACACCAACACCAAGACTTTACAACTCACACCTGTGTGTATTTAGTTCATGCACTTATGTCATTGTAAAAATTGAATCATATAAAAAGCTTATGTGACTTTAAAAATTTATAGAGATTTACACATGTGAAGGTGTGACTTAATTTTTTTTTTTAAATGTATGTAACTTCCCTTATTTCCAATTCAAACTTAAAAAATATTAATACTTAATCCATGTGATCTTTCCTTCATTTTGAAAATGACATCAGGTGATCTTATGAGTCTTATCAAATGAACTTTACCTTGTTTTCATTTCAAATTCTTTATGAACTCATTTGAAAATTTCAGTTATTCATGTTTGCTTCCTATTGCATATTGCATATAAGCACAAGAATTGTGTTGAGGAGTTAGTCCTCACATAGAGCAGAATTGTGTTGAGGAGTTAGTCCTCACATAGAGTTTAGGGAATAAAATATTATAAGTAATTATTATGAGTGTAATAATTATATGTGGATAAGTGAAAATTTATATTTATGTACGAAAATAATTTGTAAATGATTATTATGAAATTATTATTCACATTAGAATATGAATTAGAAGGCAATATGTAGGAAATAAAGATAACTAAGATCTCCTTATTTATAGGACCAATCTTGCCTATATATGTAATAATTTTAATTAAATAAAATCAGTGTATTTGACCAACTAAAATTTTGTGTCCCTGTACTTAATTTTTAGCCTTCAGCGCTACCAAAAAATGGTGTAATTTCATTATAGATATCAAAGCAGGTTCTCCCATGCGATCTCTATATATCTTCCATTCATTATTTTATACATCAAATTGCCTTGATGGCTATACTATATAGACCATGAGCAAGATCCATTGTAATCCATCCACCCCTCCTTGCATATTGTCAAAAAATTATAGTGAAAACCACATGCACATTAATTGGCCCCACCATCCACTTGCATTTTCTAATATCTACTTTCCATCTTGTTTATCTCTTTCCACATGTTGCTCACCCATTTTATTCTCTATGTGCATTCAAAAAATTAGAAAAGAAATATATAGGGTTGTTCATACTAGGGAATACTCTATCTGAGTTTGTCAATTTGGTATCAGCATCCACTACCTTTGGTCTCTATAACAAATGCTTTCATTTGCATTTAGATCTAGCTCCATAATCATCGATAGTCATAGACCTTCACCACATCAAACTCCTCTCTACGCTCCATAGCTCACAATAAAATACAGGAGAATGAATCTCTATGTGGCTACAGATCTATCCAATCTCGGCATTGTCCTCCATTAATCATTGATTTTTTCATCAACACAGCCATCCACCTCAAATTATCGACCTGTAAATAACACAAGTACTCCTATAACAACATGTGCATCTCCCACTCGATGGCCCCTATAGAGTCATTATATGTAGATATGTTCCTTCATCATTCAGATCCAAGGCTTCAAGCACCAAAACCCTTTTTTTTTCCTCCAACATTATGTTTTAGGTATTTCGTTTTATTTCAGTGATAGTTTTTTTTAGTTTATATTATTTTTAAAGTCTGATGTTTAATATAAAATAAACCTTTGGTTTTCATTTTTTAGGATGTTTTTTTTCTATTTTGATTCATGATTTTTATTTTACGTTAAGTTTATTTTTATTTTTAGTTTATATTGCTTTTAATTTTCCATGATTTTTAATTTAGTAGTCTTTTATTTAGAGAGTTTGGTTTTGTTTTTTTATTTAAACTTATATATTAGTTTTGTTTATTATGTAAAATGGTACAAAATTAATTCGTGGGTTTTGAAAAAGTAGTATTAATTTTTAGGTATTTAGTTTTTATATATAATTTTAGTAATTTATCATCATCATCAAAAGTAGTATTGATTTTTGGGTATTTATTTTTTATATATAATTTTAGTAATTTATCATCATCATCATCGGTTTAGTTTTTTAGATTTGTTTGCCTGTTTTATATTTTATTTAATGTTTTAATTATTATTGTTTTCCATTATTTATTATTTTAAGAGAGTTATTTTTTTTTAAGTGTGAGTTTTTTTAAATTTATGTCATTTTGTTAAAAAAATTAGTTTACTCATAAAATTTATAATTTAAGTTTTGTGTCATTTTGTCAAAAAATAAGATTGTTAGTCATTTTTTATTTTGTCTTACCTAGCATTAGTTGAAATTTTCAAAGGCATTTTATCTAAAATTTCTTCTTCAAATGAAATAATCTCCTACAAATACATTTTTTAGTGAACCCAACGTCTAGATGTTAAAATTGTGGGGGAGAAATATAGTCATGTGATTCCTCTCCCCATGTGAGCACTAAGAGGGGAATGTTGAGTAATTAATCCTCACATAAAGCTTAGGGAATAAAATATTGTAAGAAATTATTACGAGTGTAATAATTACATGTGGATAAGTAAAGATTTATATTTATGTATGCAAATAATTTATAAGTGATTATTAGGAAAGTATTAATCACATTAGAATAGAAATTAGAAGAGAATTTGTAGGAAATAAATATAAGGAAGATCTCCTTATCTATAAAAGGAATCTTTCCTATACATGTAATAGTTTTATTTAAATAAAATTAGTGTATTTGACCAATTAAAATTTTGTGTGCCTATGCATAATTTTGAACCTTTGGCTCTACCAAACAATGGTGTAATTTCATTAAATTGAGTAACAACAATAATGATTAAGGAGGTAATCAATTATTTTTCATCTCAAAGAGATAATTCCCAACTTTATGCTAATAAAAACTTGTGTATGGGCTCTTGAATTAGGATTTGCAAATATTAAAATCTTTTAAATTATATTGCAATGCTTTCTCTTATTAAAATCTAAATAAAAAAGGATCTTGTCATTATCTCAAAAGTCCAATGATGATTCTTTGTAAATGATAATACAATAAAAATCCTAATTGATTTCAAAACAACCAATTATAAGACTAAAAAAATGAAATATGGAAGAAAAACATCTTTAATATCCCTCCAAAAAATATTGACTTTTTCTTCCTCCTCCCATAGGGACTAGCGTTAGCACCCTTGTTCAGATTAAGTTAAAACCCACATTTTACCAGTGTGTATACTAGCCTGGACACATCAAGAGGTCTGACTCTTCCTTTGGGAAATAGGTGACCATGTTAAACAAAAAGATCCATAACAAAAGTCCCCACAAGCAAACTAGGTATTCACATGTCTAGAAATAACTAACCAAGAGTACAATGAGAACTTGATTGAATGAAGAAACCATAGATTTTAAATGGATAAAGAACTAGAAGGTGAAAATAAAATATCACATTTGACTGGTGTAATAACTAGTTGGTTTTGACTAGATTCTAAACTAGCCTAGGATTTGATGAGTCCCAAGTCTCAGGATGCCCTCAAGTTCCCTAGGGAATTGGTAAGATGATTTTAACTAGATCAAGAACCAACTTTGACATAAAAGGATGTCCAAGTCTCTTTTTTAGAGCCAAATTAGACCACTAATTTTGGTTAGATCAAAAACTGGCAAAGGAAGAACAAACACCATATTTGACAAACCAATCAGTTTTGAGTAGATCAAAATCCATCCTAGGCTAGAATGAGGCCTAGGTTTTAGGATACCATCAAGGTCCCTAAGAGACTGATAAGAAGATTTTTTCTAGATCTATAAACATCTTGGACACAAATGGAGGTCCAAGTCTCCACTCTAGAGCCAAGTCTAGGTCTCCACTACCGATTTTGAATGGATCAAGAACTAGCAAAGGAAGAACCAATACTATATTTAACTGGTGTAGCAACCAACTAATTTTTACTAGACCAAAAAACCATCCTATGCTAAAAATAATCCTAGGTCTTAGGATGCCATCAGGGTCCCCTAGGGACTAGTAAAATGATTTTTGTTGGATCGAGAACCATCCTAGACACAAAGGTAGGTCTAGGTCTCCATTCTAGAGCCAAATGCAGAGGTAAGAACCCTAGAAAATCCCTATCAGGATCCAACATTAAAATAACCTCCATTATTTTTGAATGAGACAACAACCATCCTATACTAAAAAGGGATAAGGCCTAGGTCTCTAAAAAAAACCCTTTTGATCCCCCATGGGACCCAACATACCAAAATTTTAAATTGAACCAATTTTGGCTAGACCAAAAATGATCTTGGGTTAATGGAGTAAGATGTCTAGGGCTCAATAAAACTAGTATTTTTATCCCCAAAAATAGAATAACTAAGTTGAGATCCATCCTAGACATAACTGGAGGTCTAAGTCTCCATAATCACCAACCAGAGGAAAAACCTTTTTGGGTCCCAAACGAGATCTAAAACAAATAAAGCGTAGTCTACAAGTAATGAAAAAATAGACTTTCAATCCTAAAACCAAATAATGATACTAAAAAACAATTTTGATCCTTTCCACCCATCCAAGTAAAGTCCAATAGGGTAATAGCCAAGAAAATCATAAATGGGTCCAAAACCTCAAAAGGGGTAAACCAAACTAGAAATTATGACATGACCATTATCCCCTAGACATGGGATAGACAAAAGCTTAAAGACAACATAACTAGTACAATAAAAAAACCTTCATTTTAGGCTTAAAACCTTTAAACTTACCCCTATTGAGGAACTGTTTCAGTTGATTCTTGAAACAACTAAACTAGAACAAAGTCTTCTGTAGAATAAGGAGCATAAAAAATTTAACATTCAATAACTTATAATTTCTATTCCTTAATCTATTGGTCTCTATGTCAGGTGTAATATAATAGGGCAAAATATCACACCAACCCCCTTAAAAAATAATAATCCTTCCACCATTACCAAAGTAGGCCAAGCACAATTCATTGTCATTACCTCCCTCCCTTCTAACCAAGGCTAAAAACTACATTTTCCATTTCAAAATCACAAAAGATCCACCATCCATAGTTATAAAAGGATACTTCAAATCCTTTAAAGGAGGTCAGATCTATATCTTGCCTTTTGTAGGGAGTGACCTCTAGCCCATGCCTTGTTGAAAGTCAACCTACAAGTCAGAGTTTTCAAAAGTAAACTAAGAAAACATTGATATCCCCTAGAAAGGGGTGTGAATATATATAATAGATAAATATAAAGTGGCAGGAAGAGAAAAAAATGGATAAAAAAGACATGGCTTATGTTAAAGATTATCTACTTCCACATTAGACCAAAGTATTCAATGCATCACTCCCAAACTAGGGTAATGGAGCCGAAGGGCAAAAAGTCTTCCTTGATCTCAAACTTCCCTAGATAAAATTTTTTGTGTGAAGTGGAAATCTGATCCACATTTCCCCAAACATCTAACTAAACCCTAACATTATCCTAGAAGACTCAAGATAGAGGATTTCCAAAACTAGACAATTATCATCACTTAACAGGTGCAACCACATCCATAAGAAAGAGCACTAAAATAGGGCTATGATCCAAGACAAAATAGAGCTCTATTTCTTATCAAAGGACACAACCCATACTATAGGTTCTCTATAATACACCTTCTCAACCTTATCACCATATCCCTCATCCTCAATGCCATCTTCCTCCTCCCCTACACCAAAATTCAAACTCCCTGACCCACTCCCTTTCGCACTCACCATAACAGACAAAAAAAAGTGTTATGTCCTTTATTTTTTATGTCTTCATGATTAATTATAAACTGGGATTAAATATAGGTTCTCCTAAGTGTTTGATGTGACATCAATTTGAAATTAGTGTTAGAACTAACAAAAGGTTTAGGCATTAAATTAAATTCTATCATGGATTATCTTTGTAATATTTTTTTAGTGATATTGATTCGATATAATCTAATTAGTTCCTTTAAATGGCATCACTTGTTGTCTCCACTTTATTTTAAGCATGGCAATGATAGTCTTCAAAATCATGAAACATATTAATCTTGATGTTCAATTTATGATAGGTGAAACATAATTTTGAAGCTATAACAATTAAAGCTGGTCAAATAATTTTCCAAGCACTCATATAATTTATGTATTAAAATGTTAAACCTAACCAACTAAATCTATGTTAAAAAAAATCTAATGACTAAAAATATGCTAAAGATAATCCAATATTTCAAAACATTTAGCTTAAAATAAAACGTTCACAATGATGGAAATACTTACAAAAAAATATTTACAAAGACAAATTCAACATTTTTGATATTATGATTACTACAATTTTTATAACAATATGATAATGATATGTTAATCTTTAGATTATTGTATGCGCAAGGTAATATTGAAAAAATATCTATTATGGTATTTTTTATTGTTTTTTGATTGAAAAATGTATTTATTAATAAAACTTAATATATTATACCATTAATCATACAAAAAAATGGGTGGAAAATCACACCCCAAAAATCAAGATACACTAAGCTTAATAAGATTTGTAAAGAAAGAAAGAATATAAAAGGGCCAATCCAAGGCCACATAAATCATATAAAAAACAAATCCTACTTCGAACCAAGAAATCATAGCATATTTTTTTCCCTTATTCTTTTTAACCTTTGTTCAGAGCTTTGGAGGAAGCTCTGAAGGAAAAATAGTAGTAACCATTTGTAGGGTATGTGCAGGAGTTAGGGGACAATTGTATGGACATTTCTCATAAAGAAATCACATTATTAAAATAACACAATCATGTTATTTATATTATGTCTTAGTAATTACCAAGCCATAATGTGATCATGTTATTTTAAAAAATAATGTGATCATGCTATGCCCTTAACCTTTGGCATCTCTAGGGATATTTGTGGCCAACTTCTGGCTTACATACCTCTTTTATATTCTTGTTATATTTCGATATGTTCTTAGTTAGGTCAACCTATGGAATAACCATGGCTAAGTAGACTATATATAAGAGGTAGTGGTTAGTCTTTGATCATCATATTAAGTATTCTACTTTTATTGCATTATTGTGGAGGTTTCCCCCTCGAAGTGGCTTTGTTATATTATCCAGTATTCTACTCTGATCTTAATTATTAATGTGTGATCTCTCAGATTTGCTTAATTTATGCATTATATAATCATTTTTATGAGAACATCTAAGTAATTTCATTACAAATGGTATCATATCTTTGATTTGGCTAGTTTCCTGTAGTGTTATTTGTTTGGATCTAGTGAGGCACGACTCTAGAGTAGAAGGAAAAAAAAACATAACTTGTGATCCAAAAAGAATTGATTTTTTTGTCAGCATAGTATTATTTGAACTGATTTTCTAAAAAAAAATATTTAAAAAAATACCCTTCTATATTTGCAATCATTAGATTCATCTTGATGAGATGATCGTAATGGTATATTCTATTGGTACACTTTTTTGGTGCTAAATATTTTTACCCTAGTGCACAAAGGTAGTCATTACATTCATCTTGGTGAGGTGATCACAATAGTACCATATCTTGGTACAATTTTTTTAGGTAAAAAACTCTCCTAAGATTTTTATATGGCAAGTCCTACTTAGGGAAGAAAATGGGGGAAATAAACTCCTAAGACTCCTATCGATGACATAGAATCTAGAACTTCAGATCTATTGATTGTTCAACTTTAGGCTGATATAAAGGGATTGGTGTGGCATGATGACTTTGTTATAATTAAAACTAATGTTTTAGGAATGCACAGAGAGATTAATGGATTTTACATTTAATTGCATTAGATCACTATGCAATTGGCTAACCTTTCATCTCAGTTACAGTCAAATAACCCTCCACTTCATCATTCAGGTCCTCCTCTTCTCAACACTAACAACTCCAATTCTAGTGTGAAACTGATGTTGCCAAAAGTGGACATGTGTAATTTTATTGGTAAGGATCCTCTCACTTGGATTACCCATATTGAGAATTTATTTGATCTGCATCAAACTCCTAGTTCTCAAAAGGTGATAGTGGCATCTCTATATCTTGAACCTGAGCAGTTCATTTGGTATCACTAGTTGTGTGATAAAAATAAAAAGAATGGTACTCCTGTTACATGGTCTATTTTCACTGATGAGTTATTAGCTCATTATCAGAATAATGTCTCTAAGAAATACTTTAGCTAGTTATCCAAACTGTGGTAAATAGAAATAGTAAAGGATTATATTCATCAATTTTAGAATCTATCCTTATAGGTGGAAGACATCACTGAGGAAAATTTGACTTATTTATTTTGGGTGGCCTCAAATATAGCATCTAATTAGAGGTTCAGATGTTTAACCCAACATCTATATCATTATCTATCCCATAGGCACACATGGTAGAAGAGAAAGAGATGGTTAAATTGACAACTTTCACTACTAGTTGTGATCATACCTTTTCATCACCATCATTTCCTCAACCCACCAATTAACACCTTGACAAATTAAGGAGAAACAAGATAAAGGGTTGTGTTATAGTTGTGATATAAAATGGAGCAAAGGTCATCATTATGCTGAAATGAAGTTATTTTACATCAAAGGTGCCAATAAGGATGATGATGATGATGAGGCAATTGGCAAGGAAGAATAAGGTCATGAGGAGGAATATGAAGACTCTCACCCTACTATTTCATGTCATGCCATTTTAGGTATTATTACTCCCCAAACTCTTAATTTGGTGGGTTTTCTAAAGAAATAGAATGTCACTGTATTGATTGATTTGAGGAGCACACACAACTTCATCAATAATAAGTTGGTTACTCATTTAAACTATTTTATTTATCCTACTCCAAAATTTTAGGTCATGATAGTAGATGGTGGTACCATCAGCTAATTAAGAAAATTCCATAGTATTAAGCTAGCCATGGGAGACTCCTTATTGGATTTTCCTATGTTTTCTATTCGTAGGGGGAGAGATGACATTGTTCTAGGAATACAATGGCTCACCACTTTGGGCACTACTAAGATGAATTTCCAAGAATTATTTATGCACTTTCATTCTAAGGGAAAGACATTTGAGATAAGGGGATTAAGGGCCAAATATCCACAACTTATTAGCTCTCATCAAATGACAAATATTTTCTATAAGGGTACTGAAGGATTTGTCACTCACATATTTTCCATGGAAGTTCAACCATATACACCTTCTAATCTATAACAAGTGATTGATGTCCATTCAGTTATTTTTGATGACATGTTGAAAGGACTTCCACCTATATGCATGCATGATAATTCTATCAAACTTATTCTTGGTAGTACACCACCCAAAATCAAGCCATAAAGGTATCCCTATGCCCAAAAAAGTAAAATTGAAAAGATGTATAGGATATGTTGGATGCAAGAATCATTCACCATAGCCAAAGTGAATATTCTTCACTAGTTATCATGATGAGAAAGAAAGATGATGCTTGGAGTATGTGTCCTACCTATAGAGAACTCAACAAGTACTCTATCAAAGATAAGTTTCCTATTCCTATCATTGATGATTTTCTAGATGAATTAAGTGGTGCTCTTTATTTTACCAAGTTATATCTGCATTTTGGGTATCATCAGAACTAGATCTATGATAAAGACATACCCAAAATAACTTTCAAGACTCATGAGGGCCATTATGAGTTTATATTTATGCCTTTTGGTCTAACGAATGCACCATCCACCTTTTAGAGTTTAATGAATACTATTTTAGGCCATTTTTGAGGAAATTTGTTTTGGTAATTTTTGATGATATCCTCATTTACAATAAAAATTAGGAAGACCATTTGCACCATGTGAAACAGGTACTCTCAATTATGGAACAACATTAGTTGTATTTCAAACCTTCTAAATGTACTTTTGGAACTTATGAGGTTGAGTATTTGGGTCATCTAGTTTCACATCGAGTGAAAGTGGATCCTAAGAAATCCAAGCAATGGTGGACTGGCCAATTCCTAACACACTCAATTAACTAAGGGTATTTTTGGGGCTAATTGGTTATTATCATAGGTTTGTCAAAAATTATGATATCACTACAATCCCACTCACCTATTTTTTTAAGAAAGATGCCTTTCAGTAGACTGATATAGCTATCAGGGCATTTGAACAATTGAAATTGGCTGTATGCACTACTCGAGTGTTGGTCACTCTTAATTTTTCCAAGACTTTTATGGTTGAATGTGATGCATCTGGGTATGGTATGAGTGTTGTACTCATGGAAGAAGGCATACCACTTACATTTTAAAGTCACTAACTGAAGGATAAAAATCATCACAAGCCCATATATAATAAGGAAATGATGGCCATTTTGCATGCATTCAAACAATGGAGACCTTATTTGATGGGTCATCACTTTCAGGCAAAGACTAATCATAATAGTCTCAAATATTTTTTGGAATAATAGTTTTCATCTAAAGAATAATAGAAATGGGTAACTAAGATGTTAGGCTATGATTTTGAAATAGTTTACAAGAAATGCAAGGACAATGTAGTGGCAGATGCACTATCTAAGAAGGATGAATCAATTGAGGCATTGTTATGTGATATGACCATTCTATAAGCATATTGGCTAGAGGAAACATGATAATAATGAGAAAATGATAGTACTACCCATGATATTATTCAAAATCTTGATCAAGGTTTGGGTAGATTTGAAAAATTTGCATGGAAGGGTGATGTATTATGGTATAAAGATAGATTATACCTATGTAAGAATTATCTTCTTAAACACAAAATCCTTCAGGAAATTCATGTAATTCCAAATGGGGGTTATTCAAAAAAATTGAAAACTTATCATAGAATCAAGCAAGATTTTTTGGGAAGGACTCAAGGGGGGTGTCTAGAAATATGTGGTTGAATGTATGATCTATCAACAAAATAAAGCAAAAACCATTAAAACCCTAGGTCTTTTATAGCCCTTATCCATCCCTAGCCAACATTAGGAACAGGTGTCTATGGATTTCATTATAGGGTTATCAAGATCTGATGGTCAAAATGTTATCAGGGTTATGGTGGATTGTCTCAGTAAGTATGCTCATTTTTGTTCTTTATCACATCCATTTTTTCTAGTACAGTAGATTCTAATTTTCTCAATATAGTTCAAAAATTGCATGGTACCCCTAAGATCATTGTCAGTGATAGAGATCTCATTTTCACTAGCAATTTTTGGACTGAGTCATTTGCATGTTTGGACACCCAATTGGCTCACATTTTATCCTATCATCCTCAATCAAATGGACAAATTGAGGTAGTCAAAAAAATTCTAGAAGGATATCTCTATTATTTTGTTTCTAATAAATAAGATAAATGGGTTCATTGGTTGTCACTTGATAAATGATGGTATAATACTTATGTTCATAGTTATTCAAAAATGTTTCCTTTTTTAGCTCTATATGGGATACTACCCTCCATCCATCACTTCAACCTTAAATATCCATCTTAAGTTTTGTGTAGTTGAAGAACAAATTCACCATCAATAAGAGGTCCTTGCAAGTTTGCATGAAAATTTAGCCATGGCCCAGAATCACATGAAGTAATAGGCAAATCAACATAGGAGTGAGAGGAATTTTGACATTAGTGATTGGGTCTTTATTTTCTTGCATCCATATAAGTATATGTCCTTAAAGCACCAAAAAAAGGATAACAAGCTATCCCTTAAGTATTATGGGCCTTATCAGATCTTGCAAAAAATTGGTAGTATGGCCTATAAGTTAGAGTTTCCTTCCTCCACTTGCATACTTCTAATATTTCATATATCCTACCTAAATAAAGTCATTGGACATAGAGTTGCTAGTCAAACTAAGTTACCAAAATTGGACGAGGAAGGAAGAGTTATTCTTGATCCTAAGGTGATCCTTCAAATGTGCACTAAGCAGCTACGGTCTAGAATGATTAAGGAGTCCCTGATCAAATAGAAGAATCTACCTTGTGAAGATACCACTTGGGAGGATGAATCCTTTGTACAGTAACATCCAAATCTGACTCAATGTTGAGGACATTATTTTTTTGAAGAGGAGGGGCATGTTACACCCTTAACCTTTAGCATGTTTAGGGATATGTGTAGCTGACTTGTGGCTTACATACCTCTTTTATATTCTTGTTACATTTATTTATGTTCTTAGTTAAGTTGGCTTATGGAAAAACCATGGATAAGTAGACTATATATAGGAGGTAGTGGTTAGTCTTTGATCATCATATTAAGTATTCTACTCTTATTACATTATTGTAGAGGTTACCCCCTCAAAGTGGCTTTGCTATATTATCCAATATTTTTCTCTACTATCAATTATTATTGTGTGATCTCTCATATTTACTTATTTTGTATGTTATATAATCATATTTATGTGAACACATAAGTAATTTCATTACAAATGGTATCAAAGATTTGATTTGGTAAAGTTTCCTATGATGTTATTTTTTCAAATCTGGTGAAGCATGACTTTTGTGAGCAGAAGGAACAAAAAAACATAACTTACAATCTAGGAAGAATTATTTTTTTCTATCAGCATAGTATTGTTCAAAATGATTTTTTGAAAAAAAATATTTAAAAAAAAATCCCCTTATACATTTTCAGTCATGAGATTCATCTCAATGAGATGATCATAACAATATATTCTACTAGTACACTTTTTTGGTCCCAAATTTTTTTACCCTAGTGCACAGAGGCAATCGTTGGATTAATCTTAGAAAGGTGATCACAATGGTACCATATCTTAGTACACTTTTTTTACGTTAAAAACTCTCCTAGGTTTTTTACATGGAAAGTCCTACTTTGGGAAGAAAAATGGGAAAAAAAACTCCTAAGATTCCTTCTACTGATGACATAGAATCGAGAACTTCATATCCATTGATTTCCCAACATCAGGATGACACAAAGGGCTTGGTGTGGCATGATGACTTTTTTGTAGTTCAAACTG
This sequence comes from Torreya grandis, assembly GCA_037957365.1. Taxonomy (NCBI): domain Eukaryota; kingdom Viridiplantae; phylum Streptophyta; class Pinopsida; order Cupressales; family Taxaceae; genus Torreya; species Torreya grandis. Next base: position 1,980,824 of record JARHVA010002714.1, on the reverse strand, counting down.
ATGTTTTATGGATGTGCAAAGAAATTAATTGGGTTCACACTTAATTGCATTAGATCATTGTGTAATTGGTTGTCCTTTCATCTCAGTTATAGTCAAACAACCCTCCACTTCATCATTTGGGTCCTCCTCCTCTCAACACTAATAATTCCAATTTTGGTGTGAAACTGATGTTGCCAAAAGTGGATATGCATAAGTTTGATGGTAAATATCCTCTCACTTGGATTACCTAAATTTATAATTTATTTGATCTGCATCAAACTCCTAGTTCTCAAAAGGTGATAGTGGCATCTTTGTATTTGGAACCTAAGTAGTTCATTTGATATTGCTAGTTGTGTATTCAAAAGAAAAATAATGGTGCTCCTATTACATGGTCTATTTTAATTATTGAATTATTGGTTCATTCTTAAAATAATGTCTATAATAACTACTTCAATCAATTAGCCAAACGGTGGCCAATAGGAACTGTGAAGGATTATATTCATCAATTTCAAAATCTATCCTTACAGGTGGAAGACATCACTGATGAAAATTTGACTAATTTTTTTTGGTGGCCTCAAAGATAGCATCCAATTAGAGGTTTGGATGTTTGACCTAGCATCTGTATCAGAAGCTATCTCATAGGCATATATGGTAGAATAAAAATAGATGGTTAAATGGAAAACTTTCACTACTTGTCTTGATCACACCTTTTTAGCACCATCATTTCCTCAAGTGATCCAAAGGGTTCTGTTACAATTGAAATAGAAAATGGATCAAAGATCATCATTATGTCGAAATGAAGTTTTTTTACATTAAAGGTGCCAATGAGGATGATGATGAGGAGGCAATTGGTGAGGATGAAGGAGGTCCTGAGAAGGAATTTGAAGACTCTCAGCCTACTATTTCCTATCATGCCCTTTCAATTATTATTACTCCCCAAACTCTTAAGGTGATGGGTTTCCTAAATAAATAGAAGGTCACTATATTGATTGATTCAAGGAGCACACAAAACTTCATCAATAAGAGTTGCTTGCTCATTTTAATTATTTCATTTATCTCGCTCTAGAGTTTTGTCTCATGATTATAGATGGTGGTACTATCAACTGCTCAAGAAAATGCCAAATTATTAAGTAGGCCATGGGAAACTACTTGTTCGATTCTCCTATGTTTGTTATTCCCATGGGGGGAGATGACATTATTTTGGGAGTACAGTGGCTCACCACTTTGTGCACTATTGAGATGAATTTCCAAGAATTATTCATGCACTTTCATTTTGAGGGGAGGACATTTGAGATAAGGGGATTAAGGGATAAATCTTCACAACTTGTTAGCTCCCATCAAATGACAAAGATTCTCCATAAGGGTGATAAAGGATTTGTATCTCACTTATTTTCCATGGAAGTTCAACCAACTCAACCATCTACACCTCTTGATCTACAACAAGTTATTGATACCCATTCAATTGTGTTTGATGACATGTCAAAAGGACTTCCACCTAGCCACATGCATGATCATGATATTAAACTTATTCTTGGTAGTACACCACCCAACATCAGGCCATATAGGTATCCTTATTCCTAGAAAAGTGAAATTGAAACTATTGTATAGGAGATGTTGGATGTAGGAATCATTTACCACAACCAAAGTGAATATTCTTCACCAATTGTCATGGTGAAAAAGAAAGATGACACTTGGAGGATGTGCCTTGACTATGGAGAACTCAAAAATTATACTATCAAAGATAAGTTTCCTATTCCTATCATTGATGATTTTCTAGATGAATTAAATGGTGCTCTTTTCTTTAACAAGTTAGATTTGTGTTCTAGGTATCATCAAATTTGGATCCATGATGAATATATACCCAAAATAGCTTTCAGGACTCATGAGGGCCATTATGAGTTTTTGGTTATGCTTTTTGGTCTAAAAAATGCACCATCCACCTTTTAGAGTTTGATGAATACTATTTTTAGGCCATTTTTGAGGAAATTTGTTCTAGTATTTTTTGATGGTATCCTCATTTATAGTAAAAATTGGGAAGCACCATGTGAACAGGTACTTTCAATTATGAAACAACATCAGTTATGTGATAAACCTTCTAAATGTACTTTTGGATCTTATGAGGTTGAGTATTTGGGTCATCTAGTTTCACATGGAGTGAAAGTGGAACTTATAAAAATCCAAGCAATGGTGGACTGATCGATTCTTAAGACACTCAAGCAACTAAGGGGATTTATGGGGCTAACTAGTTACTATCATGGGTTTTTAAAACATTATGGTAGCATTGCAGCCCCACTCACCTCTTTTTTGAAGACTCTTTTCAATGGATTGATACAGTGACCAGGGCATTTGAATAATTAAAATTGGCTATGTGCACCACTCCAATGTTGGCCACTCCTGATTTTTCTAAGACTTTTATGGTTTATAGTGATGCATCTATGTATGGTATGGGTGTTATACTCATGCAAAAAGTTAGACCATTTGCATTTAAAATCCATTAATTGAAGGGTAAAAATCATCAAAATCTCATCTATGAGAAGGAAATGATGGGCATTTTGCATGTAGTTAAACAATGGAGACCTTATTTGATGGGTCATCACTTTCAAGTAAATATTGATCATGATAGTCTCAAATATTTTTTTAGAACAATAGTTGTCTTCTAAAGAACAATAAAAATGGGTAACTAAGATATGTTAGGATATGATTTTGAAATAGTTTATAATAAATTCAAGGATAATTTAGTGATAGATGCACTATCCAAGAAGGATAAATAATTAGAGGCATTACTATGTATTATGACCATCCTATAGGTAGATTAGCTATAGGAAGCATAATCAAAATGGAAAAATGATAGTGATACCCATGAGTTGATTCAGAATATTCAACAAGGTTTGGGTGAATTTGAAAAATTCACATGGAAGGGTGATGTATTATGGTATACAAATAGATTATACCTATGTAAGAATTCTCTTCTTAAACACAAAATCTTTCAAGAACTTCATGCAACTCCAATTGAGGGTCATTCAATATTTTTGTAAACTTATCATAGAATTAAGTAGGATTTTTTTGGGAAGGACTCAAGGGGGATGTCTAGAAATATGTAGTTGAATGTATGATCTATCAACAAAATAAAGGAGAAACCATAAAAAACCTAGGTCTTTTGTGACCTTTATCCATCCCTAGCTAATGTTAGGAATAGGTGCCTATGGCTTTCATTACAGTGTTATCAAGATATGATGTTCAAAATGTTATCATGGTTTTGGTGGATTGTCTCAGTAAGTATGCTCATTTTTGTTCTTTATCACAGCCATTTTTTGCTAGTATAGTAGCATCTGCTTTTCTCAATACAGTTCAAAAATTTCATGGTACCCCTAAGATCACTATTAGTGATAGAGATCCTATTTTCAATAGTAATTTTTAGATTGAGTTATTTACATGTTTAGGTACCCATTTAGATCATAGTTTTTCCTATCATCCTCAATTAGATAGACAAACTGAGGTAGTCAACAAATGTCTGGAAGGATATCTCTATTATTTTATTTCTAATAAATAGGATAAATGAGTTCATTGGCTACCACTTGTTGAATGGTGGTATAATACTTATTTTCATAGTTCTTCCAAAATGTCTCTTTTTGTGGATATATATGCATACCACCCTCCATCCATTACTTCAACCTTCAATGTCCATCCTAAGGTTTGTTCGGCTGAAGAACATATTCACCATCAACAGGAGGCCCTTGCAAGTTTGCATGAAAATTTAGCCATGGGCTAGAATCACATGAAACAACAAGCACATTAACATAGGAGTGAAAGGAATTTTGACATTTTTGATTGGGTCTTTGTTTGTTTTTATCCATATAATTATATGTCCTTGAAGTAATAGAAAAAGGATAACTAGTTATCCCTTAAGTATTATGGGCCTTATCAGATCTTGTATAAAATTGGTAGTGTGGCCTACAAGTTAGAGTTTCCTTCATCCATGCACATACATCCAATAATTCTTGTATACTTCCTAAATAAATTCATTGTACATAGAGTTTATACTCAAATTTAATTACTAAAATTCAATGAGGAAGGAAGAGTTATTCTTTATCCTGAGAAAATCCTTCAAATGCACCCTAAACAACTGTGGTCTAGAATGATTAAGGAGTACCTGATCAAATGGAAGAATATACCTTGTGAATATGCCACTTGGGAGGATGAATCCTTTGTGTATAAACATCTAGATTTGACTCAATGTTGAGGACAATCTTGTTTTGAAGAGAAGGGGCATGTTATGCCATTAACCTTTGGCATGTTTAGGGATATGTGTGGCTGACTTATGGCTTACACACCTCTTTTAAATTCTTGTTACATTTCTCTATGTTATTAGTTAAGTCAACCTATGGAATAACCATGGATAATTAGACTATATATATGAGGTAGTGGTTAGTCTTCTATCATCATATTAAGTATTCTACTCTTATTGCACTATTGTGGAGGTTGTCCCCTCGAAGTGGCTTTGCTATATTATCAAGTATTCTGCTCTACTATTAATTATTATTGTGTGATCTCTCATATTTTCTTATTATATGTGTTTTATAATCATTTTTATGTGAACATCTAAGTAATTTCATTACAAATAATCTTAATAACATGATCATGTTCCCTGTGTCACTAAAAAAATAAAAACCAGACCTCAATGCAAAATTTCCTCATTTTGCATTTCAAAATTCTTTCTTTCCCCTCACTCTCTTCCACTTCATGATCATGTTTTACCTTAATGAGGCTAAACCTTACTAGAATTCATTCTAAGAAGACATTAATTGATGATGCCACCATGTAAAAGAGGTAAGTGCTAAAAATATACACTTGTTAACCCTAAATTTTAGTTTTTTTTTATTATTTTTATTATTTAGTTGATAATTTATTTATTTTGAACAACCCATACTACTAACCCTCTATTTCCTCTACCTAACCCTATTTTTCCTCTTCCTAACCCTCTATCTAACCCTCTTGTTCCTTAGCGTAACCCTCCTCCTAATCCTCTTATAGTTCCACAAAATCCCTAAGGTAGTCAGGAGAGTCTAGTTGACCACATTGTGGAAAATAAAATTAAAATTGAATAATTAATTAAGAGAATGAGGGATCCCACTTCCACTAACACCCACCACACTTATCTAGCCAATTTCATAGAGACATTATTAGGTCAAATTAACTCTATAACGAGTTAAATTGATAGATGGGATTCGTATCAGGATAGTTGTAGGGCTTATTATGCTAAAAAAATGTTATCATGTGAGGTAAATAACTAAAACATATAAAAATCCTCTATTTTAATCTTATTCCTTGACCCAACCACCAATGCACCATTTCTAGTAACTACTAAATATTTTCCAAACCATCATTGCTAACATAATATAATCAAAGCCGATTTCTACGACTGATGGTGGATGGTGTTTAATTATCCACTGTGTAAAAACCATGAGGTCTCATTGTATTTTTTGAGGAAACTCTAATGTGATTTTTTTATCAATGATATTCTAAACTATTTTTATTATATTGTGTTTTAGGGTTAAGGGAAAGGCTCTGCACAGGATCAACCAGGTGTACGTCATGTGCCTAATTGGCCTATAAGGATCCATATCCAAAATCCTCTTAAACCCAAGATCCCCTTTGTATTTCAAAAGGTCTTGAATATAAAAATTCTATATGCATTTATTTCACTCACTAAGACACTCATTTAGCATACGAGTAGGCTCTCATAGACCAATGCTAGAGATACACCACCTATTGTGCATACCAAACTCCATCCTTAAACATCTTATGGAGCTATATGCATTGGACCTTATGATGATGATGGCACTAGTGGTTCAGAGGGATTGGATAATATACTTATGTTTGATGATTTTATAGCATGTATATTTGATGTGCAGACATCAACCACTACACATATGTAGGTATATTTTATATAAATATCATGTTAAATTTAAGTTATATTTGTAAATTTAATTTAACTAAAAACTAATTTAAATATAAATTAACTAATATGTATGTCATTTTTTAGTCCTAGGAGGTGATGATACCTTCATCATCATAGTCGATATTTATAGCATTTGATTTGACATAGCCATTATTTACATTTTTAGATACAATTTTTGGCCCATCCACTACTACATCTATCCCTATTAAGATGACACCTTTTACTTATACAAAGGTAAAATATTGAGTTAATCTTATGCTCTATGTACATTTAGTTTATGTGTATTTACCTTGTAAATTTAAGAAATTTATCTATCAAGGATCTCAAAATTTAAGTACAGTACTATTAAATACACTCTTGGTTTAACAAAGGAGAAAAACTTTCCATATATATATTTGATACTTTATATTAAAGTAAGTGAGACCTTGATTACATTCAATTGATGGCTCAAGTAGACACTCCTCCATCACTACAAGCTAAGATAGATATAAGCATTACTGCTATAATGTCATCTGTACAGATGTTGATAGAGGTATATATTAACTTTTAATTTTAAATTGTAAAAATAGACTTGTTTTAATAATGTTACTACATACTTGGGACAAATATAACTTATGTGAATGTATTGTGTATGCAAGGTTGACCCATGACATGTGACAGTCCTAGTTAAATGATTAGTAAGGCAACTTGTCATGTTTCTTCCCTATTTCATAGTCCTATTCGAATAGTTGAGCCTATCACTGGCTGGTTTGAGCATCAAAAACATATTGAATAGGACTGTGAGATTGCAGTAAGTGCATGTTTAAATTATTTTTTATTTTAATTTAAAATTAATTTATTAACAATTGGTTGAATGTATTTTATATTGATTTTATAATAATACTTATATTTGAATAGGTTTAAATATAAATGAGCTATGAGCATAGGACCCACAGTCAAACCTTGGAGTAATCTAAGGCATTAGAGGGATCTCCATCTACCAACAAGGTATACCATGGAGAGTCTTCTTCATGGAAGGAAAAGAAAGGGAGGCTATTTGATGATTAGGATGTCTTACATAAGATGTGCCTCTTTCTATGTGTATATGGCAATGTATGTATTTCTAACATTGTATATACATATATGACATTCACCTGATATTAGATACTATGTTGGTAGATGTAATTTTTTTATGCTTATCATGGTAATCTATGTTTTATTGACATCATACATGTGCCGATATTATTTTTTTAGAGTTTTTGTCTGAATTATGTTAATCTATCTAATTTATATTTAGTTTTAATTTAAAATGTTATTTTATTGTTTTTTGATCTCCCAAACTATTATCTATTGGATCTCATATTTAATGTTGTACATAAATATGAATTAAAAATTTGTTTTTTTCAATGCTATAAATCTTTGATCTCCCATATTTTATTAAATCAAAGTTTTTATTTTATTATGTGTAGTGGAAATTACTAATGACACTCTTATCTATTTTACATTTGTCATCACCCATTTACAACTTTTCAATTGATCATTAGCACAATTTTACTTCACTTAAGGCCCATACCCAATCATGTTCATACTTGTATAATGTAGAGACATAAAATCATTCATAAGTCCCTATAAATTTCTCACTCAGATACCTATACCTATGAGTTACATGATATTTCACCTTCACCTAGATCTATCCTTATATGATTCTTGTTCCTTTATATTTTCCCTCACCTCTCGAGTAATATCTATCAATACCTCTTCTACACTCAACTCCTTTTGGTGACCATGTACATGGTCTACTTCTTCCTCTTTGTAGATTTATCTTTGCTACACTTACAAGATGAAATTCTACATGAACTTGAATATAATTTCTTTATTCTAATAAAAGGAAACCTTACTAACTTGAAATAGAATATTCACTCATGAGATATTGATCCATCTTTGGTCAAAACCGTTTATCATCCGCTAATACCACCTAATGCATAGTTTTCTCTTCTATGTTTAAGAAGGATTTGAAATTCCTATTCATATTCTATTTGATCATGAAGAATTCCAACCTCACTTATCCACTCTTGTTCTTAACTCAATTCAAAATCCACTCTCAAACAATCTTCTTTTAAACTAGTCAATTTCTCATTAGGTCTGTTCTTAACTAGTTACCAATCTCTCAAATCTACTCTCCTTTCTTTGAAAAATTATTATTTAAGACACTTTAGATAGATCTTAGGAAAACTCAAGGATTTATTTATGTTTCAAAACTTAAAATAAATCAATAAACTCTCTAAGAGATTGATCTTTCATTCTCAAATTTGATCTTTTTAAGTTTCAAGGTCTCTAGACCCAGTTGTTCCTCCAATAGATCAATTTATCAAAATAGAGTTTTAGCTCTTAAAAATTATATTTATAACAGTATTTTAGAAATTTTGGTGTGTTCTAACCCTTACCCAAGTTTATATAACTCAAATCAACAAAAAACTCATTTTACCTTATGCACAACTTTCTCAAAAATGGTCTTTTACAGGTGTACATAAAAATAGTCCTTTGTACCTATAATTTAAAACCTCTTTTCAACCCAATTATACTTATAATAAGTTATAAGATAAATTCCCTAGATGTTCATAAAGTTTTAGACCTTATTATTAAATCATATTATTTTTTTTAGGTGTTTTACTCATGAAACCCTTACTACAGATTTACTCAAAATTTCTGCAAGTTGAGAGCTTAGCTAAGACTATTTTCAACATATATTATACATATATTTGGTGATGTTCCTGCATCACCTTTACTATCCTCAAACCTAACCATTTTTTCATTTACTCTCTACACTCTCTCACTATAAACTCCCTAGTCTTGCCTACGCCTAGATGCCTTCCTCTTATTTAATACTTTCAAGAACACTTCCTCTATCTCTTATATCCACCTATCCAACCTTCATTCAACCCACTCAATCTACTTTAAAATTCCTCCACACTCCTTTACACTTTATCTCAATTTTTCAATTCAAGGTCTATTTATCCTTATAGTCCTAATTCACATTCTTGAGACTAGTTTTTTACCCTTAAACATGTCACTCATTTAGCACCTTCAACACCTCACCCCTGACATTCTATTGATTTTCAGGTTTTTCCCTTAATGGTGTTAGGCCTCCTAACACTAATATTTTACAATTTATATTTAAAAATATAAAAAACCTATTCTATCCTCCAAATCACCTTGAACACTTAAAATACACTTTTATGAAAAATTAGGTGAGAAAAAGGAGAGAGGAGCATGGAAACGTTAACAATAAATATTGTTAAAGTTTAAGTTGTGGTTATAAAAATCTAGTTTTGATGCTTCCTGACCAAAACTTGATATTTCCAACATGTCCAATGGGTGAATAATTGTCTAGGATCATGTTTTTGTCCTCTCATCAAGCTTGATCAATAAACCCACCACCCATCTTGGTCTCAAAAATGTCCTTCCCAATACAAGAAAAATGTAATTTTTTAACCTAAGTTCAAACATATGTAAAATAAACTTGTGAGTCATTTATGTGAACCATAAGATCCCTCCCTTACCTATTTAATCCCTATAATCACACCCTAAATCACTAGGTGTAACCTTCTAGAGTAATCTGTTGGATAAGTTATAGTGATAGGTCCAAAAATACAACTTGTTGGCATTGAATAGGGACCTTCTTGAGCTCTAATTGCCATTTTTGAATTTGAGACCTTCACTTGAGAATATACCACTTTTATCACATATTGATAATAAAATTACATGTTATCACACTTCCATGATGTTAAAATCCTCTCAAAAGTGCATTTTCACTACCATCTAGGAGCGTGGAAACACTGACAAGAAATGTTGTCAAAGTTTAGTTATGGCTGCAAAACTCTAGTTCCATTACTTTCTGACCAAAAATTAACACTAAAAACACATATAGCGGTTAGATAATGTCTATGACAAGGTTTTTTTTTTTTTTTCCGAGCTTGATCAATAAACCCACCACCCATTCTGGCCTCAAGAATGCCCTTCCCAATACAAGAAAATGCAAAATTTTAGCCTAAGTTATAACACTCATAAAAATAAACCTATAAGTCATTTACATGAAATTCAAAATCCATATCATAAATATTTAATCTTTCTAATCTCACCCCATATCAATCAAGCATAACCTTCTATATCAATCCATTGGATAAGTTACAATGATGGGTCCAAAAATGCATCATTTTGGCATTGAATATGCAACTTCTTGAGCTCCAACTGCCATATCTATCTTTGGGACTTTAACTTGAGAATATATAAATTTATTAATGTATATATAGTAAAATTACATGTTATCACACCACCATAATGTTCAAATCCACCTGAAAGTGCATTGTCGCTACCGTTCAGGAGCATGAAAACATTGACAACAAATGTTGTAAAAGTTTATGTTGTGGTTGCATAAATCTAGTTATAATACTTCTTGAAAAAAACCTAACATTTAAAACATGTTTTGGGGGATATAAAATCTAGGAATAAGTTCTTGGCCTCTCATCAGGTCCAATTGACACATCCACCACCCATTTTGGCCTCAAAAATGCCTTTTCCAATACAAAAAAATATAATTTTAAACCTAAGTTCAAACACACATAAAATAGAACTTGTAAGTCATTTATATGAAATATAAAATCCATCCCATTCCTATTTAATCCCTCTAATATCACCCTAAATAAATCAGGTGGAACCTTCTAGATCAATTTGTTAGATAAGTTGCAATGATGGGTCTAAAAATGTAACTTTTTGGCATTAAATAGGCAATTTCTTAAGCTCCAATTGCCATTTCTATTTCTGGGACCTCCACTTGAGAATATATCACTTTTATCATTTATTTATATTAAAATTAAATATTATCACATTTACATGATGTTCAAATCCACCCAGAAGTGCATTTTTAGTATTGTTTAGGAGCGCGAAAACACTGATAACAAATGTTGTCAAAGATTAAGTTGTGGTTGTAGAACTCTAGTTCTGATACTTCCTGACCAAAAAATGACACTAATAATATATAATATGGTTATATAACATATAGTACTAATTTTTTTTCCTCTCATCAAGCCCGATCAACAAACCCACCACCCATTTTGGCCTCAAGATTGTCCTTCCTAATACAAGATAAATGTAGTTTTTTAGCCTATGTTCAAACATGCATAAAACAAAACTTGTAAGTCATTTATATGAGAAATTAGATCCCTCACCAACCTATTTAATCCCTCTAATCACATCCAAAATCACTTAGTTTTAACCTTCTATATGAATCTATTGGATGCGTTGTAGTGACGAATCCAAATATGCATCTTTTTGGTATTAAATAGGCAACTTCTTGAGCTCCAACTGCCATTTCTATATTCAATACCTTCACTTGAGAATATATCAATTTTATCACATATTTATAGGTAAGTTACACATTATCACACCACCATGACATTCAAATCCACCCATAATTTCATTTTTAGTACCGTTTAGGAGCGTAAAAACACTGATAATAAATGTTGTCAAAGTTTAAGTTGTGGTTACAAAACTCTAGTTATGATACTTCCTAACCAAAAATTGACATTTAAAAAATGTATAATGGGTATATAACATCTAAAAATATATTCTTGGCCTCCCATCAGGCTTGATTGACAAACCCACCACCCATTCTTGCCTTAAGAATGTCCTTCTCAATACAAAAAAAATGCAGTTTTTAGTCTAAGTTTAAACACATGTACAACAAAATTTGTAAGTCATTTCCATGAACTATAAGATACCTCCCCTACCTCTTTAATCCTTATAATCACACTCTATATCAATAAGTTGAAACCTTTGAGATAAATTCTTTGGATAAGTTGTAGTGACGGGTCTAAAAATGTAATGTTTTGGCATTGAATAGGCACCTTCTTGAGCTCTAACTACCCTTTCTTCCTCCAGGACATCCACTTAATAATTTATCACTTTGATCATGTCTGGATAGTAAAATTAAACATTTTCACATTTCCACAACATTCAAATCCATCTAAAAGTGCATTTTTACTATCGTTTAGAGCACAAAAATGCTGACAACAAATGTTGTCAAAGTTTAAGTTATGGCTACAGAACTCTAATTCTGATGATTCTTGAACTAAAAGTCCATTTTAAATACTATTTATGAGTGTGAAAACACTAATTAATAAAAAAAATTAGATTCTCTTAGCTTGAATAATATGGAATTCTTTAATGACGGTGCCAAACACTTGAAGGTGGAAGCTTATCTGACACCACTAACCTGTAAAAAATTATTAGTAAGTAATTAAAAATGAGATTCATATGTACTACATAGAAAATAAAAAAATATTTGATAAAATTTATTACTTCTACATTTAAAAATTCAACATACCTACTTATTTTAATCCAACGAACCACTAGGATCTACTCTAGCCTTGATAGTATCAAGAACAACTTCTTGGTCTGACTCCTAAACTTTCCATAGTTTCTTGTTTAATGGCCTCCCGTGATATTTTTGTAATTGAATATTCATTGCAAGAATCAAATTTTAATAGTGCAGTATCTTCTTTTACATTTCAAACTCTTCAAACAGCCATTGATCTAAATTTTTTATAAGATATAGTCGAAACCAATTTTAGTGACTACCACTGACCCAGTGGGATAGTCAATGTTTTCTCCATCTATAACTATAAAAACATATATTAATTAGTTCCCTATTCATTATCCTCATCTGCAATAACTATAAAAATGTGTCCTATATCATAAAAACCCATTTTTAGTGACACACTATGAAGATATATAATGAGAATAAATTATACATAATGGAAAATATTCTACCTAGCCGCACTAGATCAGATATATAGTCAAAGTCATTTGATAATGTCACATTTGTAATTTGTAATGCTATTGGAACCTGATATGTGTTGATTGGAATTAGAGGTTTGGAACTCCAATCATCCATCCACTATTGTGACTCACACTCATTCCAAATAGAGTCTATGCATGTGGAATAGAAACATGTAAAGTGTCTTGTATGAATAGTCCAAGAACTTGCATTTGAGATATGAAATGAGTGGAGGTCAATTGAACTTGTTATATTCATATAATCCTCATACTTTACCAAGTGTTATTATTATATTAACCAAAAATGTCTACAAATAATATACTTTGTTTGAGGGCCATGACACATGTTCTCATTACACCATTCAACCATAGTTTTTACATATATCAAATCAACACCCTCTTCAAATTTCAACTCCTCCCTTGGAATAGCTCTTTTTACACATGTTCTAAAACTATCATGCTCCCCTTTTCCATGGCCATCCTCAGTGAAGCTCCAAATATGTTATACACTAGTGGTAATGTGTATCTTGCTCAACTAATAAAACATTCATGCATTTTTTAATTATGATGTGCAATTATCTAACCAAATGTAATGTTGATTGAAATTAATGTTCTTCTGACTCAATTGTTCATATAACTTCTAAAAACAACCCTACGTATGTTTGAAATAATATGATCAGTCATATTTGATATAGAAAAAGTACTCCCTTAATATTTTCCATTGCTACTCTATATTATCAGGTGCATGAATGAATGTTATATGCACGAATATGGCAACTTGTGATGAGTTGTAATACTATAATTAAACTTTCATTTTGGGTTTAAATGTGTAATTTTTATCAAAGTCAACTACTAAAATAATCAAACCAAGTGGAAATGTATCCTTCCTTATCTTGAAATGTTTATCCAACCATCTAACCTTGTATGTGTGCCTTGTATACTCATAAAAAAATTTATTCCTAAATTTGACCAAAAATTCAAAAACAAGTATCTTTTTTATAACAAGCTCACACCTTTTAGACTCTTTGCCATATTTTAATTGATACATCACTCATTTATATTCTATTAAACCAATTAATTCATGTTCAATTGCACTTTTACTCTCCTCATGGATAAATTTTTTAAATTTTGGTAATCCACCATAAATGTTACAATTTTTATTTAAACATGATTTATTATAAAAAATAGTTGGAATAAATTTCCTAGCTAATTTTGATGGAAATTCAATGCTGTACTCCTAAAAAATGTTGCTAGTATGCAAAGTATAATGAAAATGGTAAAAAACATCATAGTGTATTGAAAATTCAACATGTTACCTATAACAAAAAGTGGTGCATGTGTGATTTATTTTCATATAAAAAGGTTTGGCCATCTCAAAATATCTTTGACAAATAAAAATTTATGGATATTTTTCCTAAAACTTAGATTAAAATTGTGTTTGATTCATATCTAAGAAATGTTTCAGATGCAGTTCATGGTTACTAGAACCAACTCTTATTTTCACTACATCTCTTAAAGTGGGTGAAACTCTTGTATTGTCTTTCCAAAATTGAGCAAGTATATTTTGATAGTATTGGTTATAGCTTTGTCATTTCATGGAATTCTACTAGAGAATGCCTAAAGCTCATTGGTATTAGGTTTATTAAGTCTTTCACATCTTTCAATTGCTTTCATTAACGTTTTTATATTTATATTAAGTGTTCGTCTTATTTTTGAAAGCATTCTTTTTTTTCCTTGTTGAGCCACTTACTGCACAAGTTTTTAAGTATATGTCAGTCAACATTACAATCTTGGGTGTATGATTTTGGGCCTATAGTATGATATGCATCATGTAGATTTTCAAAAAAGTCATTGTTTTCATCATTCGTGTTAGTTGTTTTTAGTCTTAATGTATACATTATAGGTCTTATCTTAATCAATTTTATCAATGAAACACATAATTGACATCTTTGACTATCATAATCCAAATTATGAAATAAAATATCCTAAATTTGTTGAACCAGTCGTATTGAATGGTGATCAGACATTTTGTTATGTATTGGTTCTAAAATATTTTCATTGACTTCAATTAAGTACTTGTCTTTTCTACACACAATTCTTGGAGGTGTTGTTAATGTTGGAATTTGTTGAGAGGATGTTTCAAAATCATTATTACTTTCATTGTTTAGAGGTGAGATGACATTTTATTCATTGTTTAATTTTTCATTATATATTTTCATGAAATTTTCTTGATTTTTAATTTCATCATTATTTATTTCCATCAATTTTTCTTTATTCATGGGGGGTGAACCATCATACATAGACTCATCATCAACAAAATAAAAAACTTGGAACTTTGAATGTTAACTTCCAACATTATCTAATTTATTACTGTCAATTTCATTATTATTCATTTTATTATGGTCAATTTCATTATTATTCAATTCATTGTGGTCAATTTCATCATTGTTTAATTCCTTATTGTCAATTGGCTTAATATCTATGGCATTTGGTTCATTAGGATTAGGGTTTATACCTTATCTATCATGAAATTTTTGCATTTGTATCTTGTGTTTCTCTCTCCACTCTTCTAATTCCTTAGGTGTTTTATTCTTCAACATATTCCTCTTCCTCAAACGTGATTCGTCGCCCATCAAGGACAATTGATAACTTTTTAAAGGTGCGGCCAAAAGTACATAGGTCTCACAGGTCTCATAGAGAATGTTTGTGGGGATAAAATTATTGATTTGGGTTAAAAATAGATGTTGAAAAGTGATATTTATCTATATTAATAATAACATAATTGCATTATCCAATAATGTGATCACATTATTCTTAATACTCAATTCAGGTTAAATATAGACATTGAGAAGCGAGTTTTATCTATATTAAGAATAAAGTGATCACTTTATTTAATAATGTGATCGTATTATACTAAATATATATTTGGGATTAAGGATTAAGGATTAGGAATTAGGGATTAAGGCATTAGTGCATAGGTTAGAGGGATTAGCGATTAGGGCATAGGGTTTAGGTTTAATGGTGTATATAATGTCTAATCACTCTATATCATGTAAACCTAATTCATAATACAAAGGATGTTAATTGGGATTAAATAAATTGGTAAATAGAGAAAGTTTATAGTTTATAATTTAGGGTATAGTGTTTAGGGTTAAGGGTTTAGGGCTTAGGTTTTAATATATATATGGTTTAGGGTACACAAAGTCAATCATAAAGATAATTGAGGATAATTTAAATCACGTGGACCCATTTGTGACTATAGAATGTGTTTTTAGGTTGTCATTATACCCCATGTTATCATGAATATTGAGTGAATTAGTCAAATAGGGTAATCAATCATGTGATTTAGGCCAAACCGAGCCGTATGAACTTAATTCTTAGTCTAAATAATGTTAATTTGGGATAAAATGATTGGTTCAAGATTTAAAGAGTTTATGGTTTAGATTTTAAGGATTAAAAACTTTAGGGATTAGGGCTTAGGGTATAGGTTTTAGGGTA
This sequence comes from Torreya grandis, assembly GCA_037957365.1. Lineage (NCBI taxonomy): Eukaryota > Viridiplantae > Streptophyta > Pinopsida > Cupressales > Taxaceae > Torreya > Torreya grandis. The sequence goes on along the minus strand of JARHVA010002714.1, from coordinate 1,964,575 downwards.
TATAAGGTACAATCTTGAAGGCAATTAGGGAAAAATTGAGCTCCTTGAACCTAGATCTATGAGTAAAGAATGTGATTTTGGGCTCAATTAGACCCCACATCATCATAGATTGTGATAATTAAGTCAATTATAGTAATGAGTGATGTGATTTTGACTAAGTTCATCCCTATGAACCTAATTATTACTATATCTAAGATGTTAACTGGGGTAAAATTTATTGGTTTAGGGTTTAGGGTCTAAAATTTAAAGAGTTTGGGGTTTAGGGTTTAAGGTAAATGGTACAGGGTTTAAGTTAAATGGTACAAGGTTTAAGTTAAATGGTATAGGGTTTAGGATTTAAGATATTAGATATAAGGTCCAATCACTATGGTAATTGAAGAAAATTTGAACTACTTGTTCCCCTATTTGTGATAATTACCTTCATGTTTGCATTTGTGATAAAATTAAGGTCAGTTAAGCCATACATGTTGCATACATTATACAATTGATTGAGCCATAAATTCAGTTTAGGGGATCAATTTTGCCCAAATCATGCCCCTAATCTCATAAATTGAATAATTGGATCAATTCATGATAAAATCAAACTTAAGTTTTCCCCAAATCATATCTTGCTCTTAAAGGGGTTCAAATTGGCCTCAAATGCCTCCTCGATTAAATGAATCAACTCTTTGATTAATTATATATGGCATGACATTAAGGTTAATTTCACTCTAAATCACATCATATATAATTTAAAATAGGTTCATGTGGTTTATTTTGATTCTAATTATCTTCAAAATTGAACTAATCGACATTTACATTTATTAGCTAATGACTTCACATTTATTGAGCTCAAAACCACATTATATACATGTAGAAATTGCATATAAATAAATAAAGTTTATTTAATTCAATTAAGCTAATGAAATTATAGCTAATCAACCACCAAATCACATTTTATAGTCATGCAATTAGGTTGAAGGGGCTCAAAATAACCCCAATTTACTTCAGATGTATAGCTAGATTGGTATTCCAAAGGCTAAGTTTTGGCCATATGTTTACAAAATGAATTTTATGACATCTCATGATAAAATAAGTTATATCATAAAATTTATAATGAGTTACACCTTAAAACCAAGTAATTATAAGTAGTCAAATAAACATATTAAAATGCCCATAAAATTTTTGAAGTCTAAGTGATACCATGACACCTTAATTCACTATCCAAGGTTAGGGATATTTCTTGTATCACATGAAATAACACCACTATTAGGGAGTTAAAGAATATATAAGAACATATATATAATTTGAGATCAAGAGCAAATTTGGGTTTTTGGATGTTATGAATATATATTGCGATTGGGTTATTAATGTGATCATATTATTAACTAACATGAACGCATTACTAACATGGTTAATAATGTGATCATGTTATTAACATGATCGTGCTATTTGAATTTGAATTCAAATACCAATCATTTTGGCTCAGGAATGGCTTGGATTCTCGAGCCAATGGCTTAGACCTATCAATCTATAGCCGACTCTGAGAGTATTGATAAAAAATAATAAAATTGATCTTTGATCACTAAATATACTACAAACTTAAATGGTTAAATTAAAAAACTTAATACCATCATGAATATCATGCTCTCCTTTCCAAAAATATGATTTTTATAATTTTTTGACTAATTTATGGTTTCAAACTATGTCAATTTCTAACTATACCTTTTTTAGGCCACTGTATGTTGCAAACATACATACCTATACATGTTCATGTAATTTATATTTTTTTGATCCAAGTGCAAAACAAATTATATGGTCACAAACTAGGCCTAATTATACACACATTCAAAAAAAAATGATTTTCATTTTTTAAGGTATTTAGGTGTGTTGCATGAATGGCTATCTATTTTTTATCATTTTTTAGGAACTATTTACTTACAAAATTTATTAAAAGAAATATTCATTGAAAAAATATAAAAAAATATAGGTCCCAAACTAGAAGATATTATCTAAATTTTCATCAAAGTGTTTCAAACAATATTAAGTGCTGATCAAAAAATGATGCACTGCACAACCACCTATCTACTCTATTTTATTTTTAAAAATAGGAGTTACTCTTCAAATTTTATATGTTTGACCTAGTTATACTTAACTATTTTTAAATAAAATAGTGTTTTATAAACTAGATTCAACATGCTACATTCCATGTTCTTACACCATCTTCATATTTGGAGTGTAGATATCTCAAATTATTCTATAGAAGTTCAAATTTTTTAAATTTCAAAAAAATCATGTCTACGAATAGGCCCTTTTTTGCCCCCCAACTTTGTGCACTTACCCTATAATTGAGATTCAACTGGGGCTTGATCCTTATTCAAATCATAAGATTTAGATTCATATGATCTCTTGATTCCTCCACATGTAACATTATCTTCCATAAATGTCTCTTCCATAGCCTCTGCACCAGAGTACTTTTTTGGTCTATCTATATATTTTACCTTGACCTCAAATGTCTTCATATTAGCTAAGACTTCCTCTTATTCATCTTTTGAAATAGGATGCTTATATGGCTACCAAATTTTAGATTTAATGAGTTGGTTATTTTTATTTTTTCTCTTGCATGTGTTAAGACATGCCCCCTGAAGATGGCTAGTTTGGTGGCAAAAGCAGCATCTAAAGGTAGAGTTTTCATAGTCCAAGGTTTAGATCCAATGGAAATTATCATGTTTCAATTGGATTCTATTTGAAAGGTCTTTGCTAAGGCCCAGCTCCATACAAATATGAGAATAGGTAAAAATATCTTGATTATACCACTCATTATCCACCTTGATGAACCTTCCAAGCATGTTTCCAATAGCTTCACATATTGATGGGTGCTAGAAGGAAAGAGGAAGATTTGGGACTTGAACCCAAACCAATATTTTAGACACTACCATTATTGAGGGATCAAAATCTAATAAGAACTATGGGATAATAAAGAGCCCATCTCTACCCCAAAACCAAACCCCTCCTAAAAAACTCTCTGATAATCATTAGGCTCAAAAACATTAACTATGAAGAACCCTTTAGAATATAGTTAGATCTCACAATTGTTGGTCCAGGGAGTATAAATATAATGATGTAGTTCTTCTGACCAAGGCCAGAACCTATTAAACCTAAAAATAATTATATGATCTTTAAATACAGATATTAGCTCAGTTACCTCAGGAAGAGAGATCTATATTGCCTTTTAATAATCTAATGAGATTTAGCAGTATTTCAACTCATGTAATGAACAATGGATTCATACACACAAGGTTAATAATTGAACATGCATTAATATTATATTTGTCACTCTATTAATATTACATACCATATATAAATCATCCAAGATATTAAAAATATATAGGAAAGGCATTCCTATATTTATGGAGATCATATCTCCTCCAATATCTCTACAATGTCCCAAGGATTTCTCCCAACCATATAAAACTTATAAGCAATATATTATTGTTACACAATAATATAACTCTAAACAATTATATACGACTAACTAACCTACATAATAAAATAACCGTAAGTAGTATTTACCATACGGTAAATCACTAATAATAATGTGAACATTAATTTTCCTTACATTCCCTCCCTTAATGTTTACATAGTAGCAAAAACCTTTCACACTTCTTCTGCAACTTGTTCACCTTTGTTCATTCATGATCTTGGAAAACACATGCGATACATTAGGCTTTCGCATACAATTGTGCAACATCAGGGTTGCACAAAACACCAAACACACTATATATTCATAAATGGCTTTCGTGGATGGATACAGTGCCCACTAAGGTATGAATAATCACCCACGTTTCTATTAATCCTCCACACCTGTATAATGATGATTTTAACCCACTTTGACCAACAACCTTAAAAATGGTTTGCCAGGATCACTAATAACTCTTCACAAATAGTTTTGCAGGTTCACCAATAACCTTACAGAAATAGTTTTGCAAGTTCACCAATAACCTTACACAAATAGTTTTACAAATGTTTACCACAAACCTAGGTATGAACAAGAACATATTTAAGTACTTTTTAACCTCTACAAGTATTATGATGTTGCTTGTCTTTTATGCTTTCATTTTTTCATTATATGTTTATATTAGGGGACTACATTATGAATAGTCACATATGCAAGTGAACAGGGACATACTACATATGTTCTTATTTTTCACACCGTATAACTGAAAAACAAGTCACCATATCAAAAGTGTAGCCCTATCGTTGATGACTGATGAGAGGTTACTAAAACACCTCATTCCTTCATTGCTTCCAACCTCTTTTATGTCACTGCTTACTTAACAAATTCAGATTTGAGGTTCAATAGTTTCCACATTAGGTTTATTTATATAACTTCCTTCTTGCAATATGTAACTAGTTAAGTGTCTTATGTATTGACATGTTGTCAAGTATCGACATTTTTGTGGTCAAGCTTTCTCAAGTTCAATATCTACCTCATATCCGGTATAAAAAAATTTCTTAATTTTATTTTCTTGATAATTCACACATTAGATTTCAATTTCCAAAAAATGTGAATGTTACAAATAATATCTTTTTTACTACTTTTGACATTTTGATAAAAGGACTTCACAACCTTTTTAGATGAAATAAATCAAACAAGATGATTTCCACGCAATACATAACAAAATAACACTATAAAAATGTCTTATAAAAAAGCTAAATAAATATTTTGACCTGTTAAAAATGCATGAACATCTGAGCGAATGTCCAAGGAGTTCGAATTGGATGCACATCTGAGCGAATGTCCAAGTTAGAGATCGGCCAATTCTTTGATGAGAAACATTGGACAGAACTCAGATTATTAAATGAATATTGCATAAGTTAAATGCTATAGGCTGTATATACACAGTTCACTTGTATATTCGTACCTCTTGAACTGGTGTATGATGCACAAAGTGAATGATCCAAATACGTAGATAGGTGAACCCAGGATGAGTTTGCTAATTTTGGATCCTGATCTATAGCCTCACCGAGGTCGAGTTCATAGGATTGAAAACTTGCATGAGTTCAAAACGGAATACAATCCATACCATCCAAAAACACAGAAGAACCTAGAACTCAAGAACTACAGATGCACACAACAGCTTTGTCCACTCCAACAAGAAATTCCCTTTTCTCTATGTAGCTGAGGTTATAAATACTATTCAATATCAAACCGATCCAATACAGAAGTCTTCAAATGGAAACTTCACAAATCTCGAAATCATCATCAAAATTCAATCATCCACACGTCTTTGTAGACCATAACAAAATAAGATTGATTATTCTCAAATAAATTTATTATAATAAATGCACATTGTAGATATGTGATTATTATAATCACCTTTAATTATTACTTATTGTTTCACTATTTAATCATCTCACACAATTGTTTCGGGCAAAAAAGTTATACTCTTTTAATATTTTATATATACATTCCTCGTTAATGAGTCTAGCGTAGTGGTAACTGATCACAAGTAAGAGGATAACTCGGAATAGGTTCTTTCTTTACTGAGCATGTTCAAATTGAATTTTGATGGGGTGGGCAGAGGTAACTTTGGGGCTTTTGGAGTAAATTGTATGATAAAAGATTGTTTTAGCTCCCTAATAAGAGTAACATCTCATAAAGTGGTGGATAGGACGAATAATGAAGTAGAGGTTCAGGGCCTTGTTCTTATGTTAGAACTCTTAGTCCAATGCAGAATAGAAAATTTCATAATTGAAGGGGATTTGATGGTATTGATACATGCTCTCCATAACCATAAAACCAAATATTATAATCTTGAGAACATTTTGGAGCAAGTTTGGCCTCTCCTAGATTCTCTATTGGCATGGAGGGCGAGTCATTGCTTTCAAGAAGCTAACTCATCATCTAGTCTTTTCGTCAACTAGGACATTATGCAGGTGGAGGAGTTGGTCATACATAACCAAGTGGATATATTCCTTGGGTTGAACATGTTGGTAAGTGATTGAATTTAAGATTACCCCCCCCCTGCGTCGCTCAAAGCAATTTGTCATGGTAAGCATGGTGGTATTAATCTACATGTGGGAATAAAATAAGTGATTGGCATGATTAATCATAATTTTTTATTAAGTGTGGACTCATAATGGATGTGGGAGGAGGGGGCTATGTTTTCTTCTTGAAGATGTGCACAAAGCGAGATGTGCAATAAAGTAGGGGCATCTCTACATCAACTATTTGTTTCCACTTAACGTCTTGATATGTGTAATTCAAGTCACCTAGATCATAATAGAATGGAATGGGATGCAATTCTTAAGCCTCTTCTATTTCTATTTTCATAGAAATATGAGACGGTGTTTTGCTATTGGGTATTTGAGGGAAGACTGAAAAAATATTCTACACTCCTATAGGGCAAATCATATAGTCTATTTAGATCATAGCGGGATCTGGTTAGGCTCACTGAAGCATCTACAATATTGTCAATTTGTAACCCACCTCTATTTTTGTGAGCAACATCCTCCGAACCTTGAAGGATAAGGAAGCTACTAAGAGAATTGTAGAGAAAATGGTCTACCCTAGCTTGAATTGGGTTGTCTCAGGGTTTAGATAGGGTTGAATTGGAGGTTCCTCCATCCTTAATTTTTTAGATATTCAACATAGTTGGCTAGTTCGCATGTGTGCTTTTTGAGAGCTAGAAGGACGATTCATGGTTTTGGTTGATTATATGGAGTAATTGCAAGCTTTCATTAGAGAAGATAGTTCTCAACAAGGGAAGGTCTTCCCATGTATGAACTTGGAAAATCATAAATCCCACTTCGTTTCACTCAATTAGCTGCTTGTAAATCAACCATCTTCTAAGGTGGTGGTTGTGGCAATATTCTTAAGTCAAGTCTGTGGATTGGAGAGTCACCACGTGGGATCTAGGTCTACTAGGATAATGATTGCATCTATAAAATGTAAACATGGGAGCTATAGTCTTGTAACTCACTTTTTTGCCTCCTCAATGTACATGTGTAAAAGGCTGTGGGTGGTTATTAAGTGCCAAGGCTTGGTGGCATTTTTTAAAAATGTAGGATGAATGTGTAAAATTTACATCTAGGTTGTGGGAAGAATGTGTGTGTGCTAGGAAAGGCATGCAAATCCTTAGAGTGCACAACTAGCAAGGGTGGTGGTGGTCATTAGTGCGACATAGATGGTGAATGTGTGGCATTTGGCTAGCTAAACTGTGAGTTGAGTAATGGGGAATTGAGTGATGATGATATGTCAAGCAGTGGTGGGTTGAATGATGAAATTGAGGATGTAGAAGGTGATAGCGAGGATTTGATGGATCGATAGTCTTAATGGACTCTCCTATGTTAAGACCTAATCTACGGGATTTTATTTTGGGTTCTTTTGTTATGTTGGATAACCAATCCATGTATGTATAAATTAGTTTTAGTTTTTTTCCAAGATACATCCCCTACCCATGTTCATCTTTAGTATAAAATTTGGACAAAAATTGTTTCTAACTATTGCTTATTGTGGAGGTTTCTAATAATACAATTGCTTTTTATATATTTCTTTTTATAATGAATAGGTAAAAGAACCCCCACCCTTAATTACCTATTAAAATTAATCTAAATATAAATTAATGTTCATAATAGCATAACTTCTTTAAAACACCAAAAAAAAATTTAAACATTAAAAATAACTTTATAAATGTATTCCTTCATCTAAGCTACATATCAATCGAGGTGATTAGTAACCCAATCTTCAACATGGTTCTTTGAACATATATGTGAAGAGTCCATTTCATTCCCTCTTCCAAATATTCCTTAATTTCAAAAAAAAAAAGAGAGAGAGAGAGAAGGGGCATAACATCAACATGAGACCAATTGATTTAATGGTAATGTGCATTAATGTGAATATATATCCATTCAATGGAGAATGGATAGACTAAAGCAAGGGTGAATTCCATCCCATCCCTTCCCTTGTTGGTAAGAGAGTACACACAATATCCTTATTTAAATAATATATATTAAATCGCTTTATATGTATCTAGAAGGAATGTTTCCATTTTTATATGGATGAGAGCACGCTCAATATCTCTTTCCATTTAAATAATTTATGTGAAATGATTTGATATATATTTAGAAGGAATGCTTCCATTTTTATATGGATGAATTAAATAAACAAAATAAATAAATTTGAAATATTTTTAAGCTTACAAAAAGAAATCCTTCTTTCATATGAAATAAATAAAATTAAAAAAATTAAAAGATTTTTAATCTTAAAAAATAGATCCCTCCATACCAATTTATCCAAAAGCGATTTAATAGTATGCAATACATTTATTCTTTATTATATCAATGCCTTTTATGCTTATATTCCAATTATAATTTTCAATAAAGTTATGATTAGGTGCATTTCAATGATACCATAGAAATTGTTTTTTAGGGCAAAAGTTTTAGTATATTTTTTTATTTAATTATAATTGTCAATAAAGCTAATAAAGTTATGATTAAGTACATTTGAATCATATCATAGAAAAAAAAATTGGTAGAAATTTAAGTATCTTTATTGATTTTAATATTTCATGTAAAGTATTTATTATATTATTAAGTTAATTAATTATATTTATTCATCATTTTTCAATATGTAAATCTTAGTATTGATAATGTTATGTTTGAATAATTAATCTTTAACAACATGTAAATTTTCAAAATTTTGATTTTAATATTGAATATATTATATTCTAATGAATTAAACAATTATGTTTGTTCATAGTTTTCCAACATGTAAATCTTAGTGTTGATAATGTTATTTTGGAAGAATTAAGCTTTAACAACATGTAAATCTTGATTTAATTAAATTGTGAATAGACTTCTATCTATTAGGATGTTATAAAAAACAATCTTACCAATGCATGTCATCATTGTCATTATTTATTTATTTACAAGTTATTAAAGTCTTATTAAACAAATATAGTTATAATCCAATTTCCTATAGGTTATAACCTTTGGAGTTCTAAGGTATTCAAAATATTACAGAGTATAGGCTTGCAGCTTTGATGGTAGAATAGGAATATGAATATATATTATTGTCCATTATAACCATAATGGGTTAACACAACCATAAGAAAAGCACATTTTAAATAAGAGTTTTTAAGATAAAGAGGGGATAACATAAATTATAAAAGTTAAGTTATTGAGATCTTTATCATGACAACTCGTGACTAAAGATTAAAATAGTGGGTCCATTTGCACCTCTAAAAATTGAGATTGGAAAAATGAGTTTGATGTTGAACCATGAAACAAAGAGTTGTGTTTGTGAATTTTAAGGAATCTAACTTTGTGTTGGGTTATTTCTCTAATGAATAGAGCTACAGATATTTGATTATCATAATAAGTAAGATCTCATAAAGAGCATTAATTTCATTTAAAGAGGCACCAAACCCTACCACATATCCCATAATACACTAGACACCTAAATACAAAATATTCCAATAATTTTTGGTTCATTATTGCTAAAGTTTTACATATGCAGTGATGTCACAAAATGCAATTGCTTTGACTCCATGTAACTATTATGAGACAACTATACCTACAATTGGTGCGAAGGAAAATTCAAACCAAATGAAACCCTGATGTCCTTGGGAGTAATAATATATCCATCTTATTTTTTAAGATAGTGGTCCAAGTAGTGATGCATTTTTATTAAAAATAGTTTTTATGGTTTTCTTCAAGTTAATTTTATACAGGATTTATAGATCTTGTCCATTATGCCTCTATGAATATCTCTTTTTAACATGTGAAAGCATTTATGGAAACTATATTATGATGCATAGGATTGATATACCAATGCCAGTTATTTGTGGGAAAGATGTACATTGAGCATACTAAGTGTTATTGATCCCTTGTTCACATAATTTTATAAATGATTGAAGAGCCTTGAATGGATATATCATATTCCCTTTTTTATCTGCCATACATTTTAATCTATGAAAAAAATCAATACATAGTATAAAAATAACATATGAAGGGAATAGATGCCAAATTCAACAAAATAATTCCATGTGAAACTCAAATTTTTAGTCTCAAGTTCTTGGATAGCATAGAAATAAGAACTCTATCAACTCGATATAAACTAGTACTATGAATTCCAAGTCCCTAAATCTCATAACCATACAATACTAGTGATGACATTAAAGTTTGGAAATACACAATTTTTACTTTGGCATCCTAAAATTAAAACTAGAAATATTGTCTCTCAATTGTACTAAGTGCAACATACTACTTACATAATCTCTCTTCTAAAATAAGGAGAATATTAAAGGAATGTCCTCTAAAAGGCACACCAAGGTCAAAATAAGATAAAAAATCTTTATCCAAACTTCCTTTGTAAATGAGATTAGTTTCATGTGGATTTTTCTTAGTTATATTGAAAACTATGACCCTTATTTATTCAAGTTTACTTGTAAACCATGAGTATCATGAAATGAGTTCAAAATGTCAAGATGTATTTATAGGCCTAAAATATTATGTGACATGAGAATAATGTCATGTGGAAATAATAAAATAGTGATGATCATATCATAAATAATATAATCCTCGCTTGTTTTCCCTAAACTTATAATGATATCCTCTAATTCATATATGTAGAGATAAAACAAAATAGGCAAAAATGGAAAATCATGTATAATACTAATAGTTGCATCGATATCTTCTATAAAACTAGTAATATTTTAGACATGAACAATTACCTCCTCATAAGGTGTCACCACAACAACAACCAAATGTTCTATAATATGAAAAACTTGAAGTTGTTAGATTATAAATTGTCTAGGAATAATGTCAAATACCTTCCAAAAATAAATAAAATAATAGTAAACCTTACGCTTGTGTGTTCTTGATTCTTATATTAAAACTCCAAGCATTAATATGTGATCTATTGATTAGTGATTTCATCTAAAACCTACTTATCATTTTGCTCAAAGTTCCTTGGAATCAATATAACTGGAAATCAAACTATCAAACCTTGTAGAAAATATCTTACTCAAGGTATGTCTAACCATAATGGTTTTATAATTATTTGGATATTGTTATTTTAATGATTTGAATATGAAACATATGATATGATATTCCCATGAAAGTAGGATTCTAGGAGAATCCATTATATTAAAGAGATCAACAATATGCCTTGAGCCACCAGGAGAATTGGACTGTGATGAGGAAATTTTTCTCTTAAGTATTCTACACTAGTTAATTTACATTTCATGAGTTTGAAATAGATTGTAACACCAGATAACTTATGAAAATACACTTATGCTATAATCTCTTCCCCACTAAAATTGAAACTTGAATTGAAGTGTCATAATGAGAATAAGTTTTGACCTGTGTATATTGGTTCTTTAATATTTATTTGGTCAGCTTGCACGCCAACAGGTAATTAATTCAAACTTGATAATCCTAAATATACAATTTTTAAAAGGATATTTTAAAAATAATCATCAAATAATTCAATTTACTCTTTATAAAGATACTAAAGTCTATGCACACTCTATATAGATTTATTTATACTCTTAAAGACTTGCATTCAAAGTTTAGTTGCATCTTATACCGAAATAAGGATAGATGAATGTGCATGTAGTTGCATCTCCACATAGTAAGAGAATATTGAAGACCTCACTTGAATTATTTATTCACACTACACAAGAACTGCTTGCTATCTAATTCTAGCATGTGAGATGTGTTTAAGTACACAAATCTCACAACCATATAATACTAGTGATGACACTAAAGTTTGGAAATACACAATTTTACTTTGGCATCCTAAAATTAGAGCTAGAAATATTGTCTCTCAATTGTACTAAGTGTAACATACTGCTTACACAATCTTTCTTATAAAATAAAAATCATATTGAAGGAATGTACTTTAAAAGGCACACCAAGGTTAGCATAAGATAAAAAAATCTTTATCCAAACTTCCCTTGTAAATGAGATTAGTTTCATTTTCCTTTTTCTTAGTTGTGTTAAAAACTATGACCCTTGTTTATTCGAGTTTACTTGTAAACCATGAGTATCATGAAATGAGTTCAAAATGTCAAGATGTATTTGTAGACCTACAATATTATGTGACATGAGAATAATGTCATATGGAATTAATAAAATATTTATGATCATATCATAAATGATATAATCCTCACTTGTTTTTCCTAAACTCATAATGATATCCTCTACTTCGCATATGTAGAGATAAAACAAAATAGGTGAAAGTCGACAAGCATGTTTAATACTAATAGTTGTATTGATATCTTCTATAAAACTGGTAAGATTTTAGACATAGCTAACCACCTTTTCATAATGTGTCACCACCACAACAACCAAATGTCCTATAACCTGAAAAACTTGAAGTTGTTAGATTAGAAATTGTCTAGGAATAATGTCAAATACCTTCCAAAAATTAAAAATAATAATAGTAAGCCTTATACTTGTGTGTTCTTGATTCTTATATTAAAAATCCAACCATTTGTATGTGATCCATTGTTTAGTGATTTCATCTAAAAATTTCTTATCATTTTGCTCGAAGTTCTTTGGAATCTATATAACTGGAAATCAAACTATCAAACATTGTGGCAAATAGCTTACTCAAGGTTTGTCTAACCATAATGGTTCTATAATTATTTGGATATTGTTAGTTTAATTATTTGAATATGAGAAATATGATATGATATTCCCATGCAAGTAGGATTCCATAAGATGCCATTATATTAAATAGATCAACAATATGCCTTTTGTTACATCTCTATTTCTCGCTAAGAAAAATTACTTGATTATCCATGGATATTTATAGTTGAAAATTTCATTTGGTTATTATTAACTAAGTTATGAGTTATATGTTATTATGGGATAGTTGAATATTGCTTTGATTACATGATTGCATTGCTATGAGTTGTTTTTTAGTATACATTATGATCATGTTGATTTGTCAATTCAATAGTATTTTATGATATATATGTCACGATGTTATGGACTAACTACCTGCTTGTTGTGAGTTTAACATAGACGAGACTCATCCCTTAGAGCATGATGGAGGGAAAGCATCATCCGAGAGGGTTATGTAGATGGAGGTATTGGGGGATGACAGAAGGATGGATAGAACCTTGAACACACCATGTCAAATAGCATTAATTATATGCAGTGATTGAATTATTAGCATTAGTATGTTCTTTATGTTATTTACATTTAAAAAATTGAATATGTATGTGTTAGTTCAATTTAATACTTGTATGTGAAATAAAGCATGTGTGATTGCATTGTAGATGTTATGTGTAGGGTTAAATATGGTCATACAACTATCAAATGACATCCCAAAGATCATCAAATTTTGAGCTCATAAAATAGTTATTGGTTTTCAAAAAATGGGTCCCAAGTAGTTCTGACAGCACGTGTTCAATCATACATTCAGATGCATGCATGAAAAGTGTTAATAGTGTGTTTGACTAGTAGAAGATCACTAATCAGCGGGCATTCATACCGAGCAAGACCAAAAATGTGAGATGGTTAATGGGTCAATGAGTCGAGTCAATTTTTGACAACTAATCAAGCAAAGGCAAGCCCAAGGAGCTTCTAACAAAGTTCAATGAGCCAATTTTTAACTTGAGATGGTGGAAAAACAAAAGAGCCTAGCTCAATCTCAATCTGATCTATACCAGATGGACATTACAGGATCTCACATCACCATTAAAGCTCTACAAGGATAAAATAGGTCTTTCAGACCTAATATAGAGTAAAAATCAACAAGAAAAAGTGTCAAGATTACATTAAAAGGCAATATAATTTGGTTTTGATAATGATGGATCCAGTTCCAAGTTTCAAAACATGGCCAAATAGGTAGACACATCAAGATTCATTACCAAAGACATGATTATGACCCTTTCCTCCACTCTCTCATGATCAAACGAACCAATAAAGAGCAATTAGTGTCATAATGGGAGCATAACAAATGGATCTAGCTATTATAACTACATCGATGCTAGTAGTCACTTGAAAATGACTTGATCCCACTATTGTAACTAAAAAGAGCATCATTACAGAAAGAACTAGAAAAAGGAATGAGTGATTGTTGTAACCATTTGTTCAGGTGGCCATGACCAATTGAGCAAGGCAATTGTAACTACTGTGAAGAGTGAAGTTATGCTCAATTATGACCCCTTTCAGTGCCAAAAAATCTTCCTCTCTCTCTCTTCCCATTCTTCTATATATTTGGGCTCCTAAACCTTGATTTGGATCCCTTAGGATGGTATGACTAGACTCTACCAGAATTGTATTTTGCACCTCTTAAAGTAGTGAATAGATTATTTTGTAGTCATTTGCTAATCTATATTTAGTGTTTTGTGTTTGTTTGATATGCAAATGTGATTGTTATCTTCTACTTGCATGTCCATGCTCAACCCAAGTACTAACAACTTTATTTACAGGTCATATAATGTGTCTTAGCATTGATCTCTCAAAGATATAGTGGATAGCCAAATTTAAGTGTCTTCAACCAGACCTTATTTTCATTGCTTCCTAGTCTGAGTGCATCAAACTAACCTCTACATGAAATATTATTTCATAAAAACTATAGTAAGCATTGCATTAGCTTCTTTCATATTCCATTAGTGTGTTAAAGAGTATGAGTTTAAGAGTGGATCTGATAAATTCATGGTACATCACCACATGTTAGAATAGGCTTTACTTAATGCAAATCTCTTAACTCTTTCCACCCCAACCAGTTTTATATTTTAGAAATAAAGGTCCAAATTATAAAATCTGAGGAGCTAGCCTCATAAAATATCCTAGAGGTCTGGTCTAGTTATAGGCATCCCATAGCTTTAGACCATTCTAATGTTAGTTTAGGTATGGGTCAAACTTGAACAAATATGATCTCTATTGGGTGCTATCTAGATAGCTAACAGATACTTTAAAAGAAGAGATGAACTAGAAATAGAAACCTACAAATTGGTAGACCAAATAGTGCAGATTGAATATAATCCCAAACTTCTATAGAGTTATTGTAGGTAGAAGAATAGAAAGGATCAAATCAATCAAAAAAATCTGGCTCAAAGGACTAATCCAATAGGACAACATCAATGAATTCATTATAGAGTAGTAGATAGATTGAACACATTAATCCAAAAGGCAAGATAACACCATAATGAAACAACCATAGTGAAATAGTTGCAAATCAAAAAATACTCTAAAACTACTTAACAACCAATCCAAATACAAAAGGCCCTAGTATAATTAGGTTCATCCCCAAGGATCCCATCTAGTGAAACAAAGGCAAAACTTCCACAATATGCTAGGCTTACATAGTTGTAAATCATGGTGAAACAAACTTGAGACAGGTCCACCCCTTCATGGAATATAATACATGTGACATGAAACTACATATGACAAATCTAAGTAAAACAACATTGTGGAGTAGATAAGGTCAAGTGTTATGCAAAACAAAGGTTAGCT
Source organism: Torreya grandis (assembly GCA_037957365.1). Classification (NCBI taxonomy): domain Eukaryota; kingdom Viridiplantae; phylum Streptophyta; class Pinopsida; order Cupressales; family Taxaceae; genus Torreya; species Torreya grandis. The sequence goes on along the minus strand of JARHVA010002714.1, from coordinate 1,949,113 downwards.
AACATAAATATCTTCCAAGTTTGAACATGAGATCAGTATCCTCCTTACTAGGTCTCATCCAATTTAGTTCCATCCTCCATGAGACCACTAAAGGACGCCATGGATTACATATCATGATGTCTTTGTTTACCTTTCATACAATTTCAAAATTAAATGAAGGAAAAAGAAATTCATCACCCTTAATGGGAGGGATATTGTTTGGAAATGTTGGAATGATAGGAGTTTGAATCAATGTGCTTGTAAGAAAATCTCCTTTGTGATTATTTTGTAAATAATCCATGATATCCTTATAGATATGATGAAATCTAGCATGATCGAATGAACATTTTACTCATGTGTACCCAAGTTGGTTGTAGAAGATAATGGATAAGGTTGTTTATGTTAGGTTGTGGAGCTAAAAGCTTCACTGATGCAAACAGGAGAGGAGGTTGCTGAAGGTTGCTGAGTTGCAGAGAAGCTAGAGTCGGTCTGATCAGCCGACGTCGGCAGGATAGCATAGAGAAGCAACCGACGTCGGTCATATATCGGCCGACGTCGGTCACCTCCAGGCAGACAGGGACCGACGTCGGTCGCCTGTGTGGTTTGACTGCGAGTTAATTACGGGCAGTTGGTTGACGAACCAAGTGTTTGCATGATGAGTGCTAATTTTAGACTCATAGCTACGGATCTAATTATTGTAATTAGATGTCTAATTATTGTTTGGATGAGATCTATATAATAGACTCATGGTTGTATTGGAAAAGTGTTCTAGTTTGAGTTGAGCAAAGTTTGTTCCTTCTGTGTGTGAGGTGAGCAAGGGTGTTCCTCCTAGTTCCACAGCAGTACCAGGGCAGGTGCTGGGTTTGGAGAGTCAGCAGGATTCTTCAGGTGTGTAGGATCTTGGTCACAGTTGCATGGCCTATATAGGAGATCTACATGGTAAGTAAGATCATTGATCTGTAGGTGTATGTGTGTGCAAGGTCAAGGTTCACAGGTGAGCAGAATCGGGTTTGATTTGCAGGTGTGCAAGATCATATAGACAGCAACACAACAGGGAGTAGTATCAGGCAGGATCTACTTGGAGTATAGGTGTGTACTCGGATAGAGCTAAGAGGAAGGCAAGGGAGTTCCTTCCATAAGTATGGTCTGTTGAATTGCAGGTTGTTGCAGGTTCATGGGAGATCTACTTGAAGTACTTTGAGTACTTGTGGAGTGTGTGGAGCACTTGTGGAGTGCGTGGAGCACAGGTGTAAGGTGAACACCAACTCTGTGTTTGAGTTGGGTGTTGGGACCTAGTAGAGAGAGCTTTGAGGGAAGATTTACTGTTTATGTCCTAGAGGTGTGGTAGCCCTAGAGGTGTGTAAGGAAGAAGAACTGTGGCAGTCTTCTTTGTTGTATTTCCTTCTGAAAGAGTTATTAATACAAGTTGTGTATTGTCTCTCATATTCTGTGTTATTCTGAATTCTAGTTACTTGTTGATTCTGGTTATTTCCGCATATTGTAGTTGCTTGGTATTTGGTAATCAATTGTGTGCTTTCGTTCTTATTCGCCCAACAGTTTATCCTCCTTAAGATTATTCAACTCATCTCTTGGGATGGTGGTGGTATGGACCTAATTAAAGGTATGGTAGCTACCACCATTCAAAGATCTGAGATGTCATGCCTAGGCATTGGGCAAAAGACAATAATAATCCATTTTTACTCCTTCCTTGATAGAGAATTGGAGATTTTCATAATCATAATCATAATCATAATCATCAAAACATTATATATCATCCACGATGAAGGAAATAAAGTAAACAAATATTAGGGAAAAAAACACAATGAACATCGACCATAGAACACATATGTGATAAGTTATATCATAGTTCAAGTTCACCAAATGTTTAACCCTAAATTGAATCTAGTACAAGGGTATAATAGGGTTAAAATATAGAAATGAATAAGCACAAGGGTGATAAACAGATCTATAATAGACTAATTAATTTACAAACTCAGATAAATAGTATTCTAAATTTATAATACTAAGATATGTCAAAAATAGAAAGTATAGCTATTGATTGATATTATAATAAATTAAAAATAAAATTACTTAGTTGGTTCATTATGCATATGTAGATCTAGGCTAAAATACACTAGAAGAGAATTAAATCAAGATCCGAGAACAACCATCAGATTTTGAAATTTTACATTTTATGGTCTCAGACGTTTGTGTCAAATCTAAATAGTAACATCAACATTGGTGTCTAAGTTGGATGTAGGTATCTAGTATGGAATAATGATTAGATCTAGATGTGATGCCTAGAGTCTTTTGAATTTTTTATTGCCTTTTTTCTAGTGTGTACAGATCGCATGCACACGTTGTCTCTCTTTGTCAAATGATAAAACTCTAGCTTTTTCACCCTTAGAATGACTGGAAAAAATGGCTTAGTGGGCACATGGTGTCAAGTTACCCTAAATACCCCTTTGTCAATGGGTACTACCTACATAGAAAATACTACAAAGATGTCCTTAGACTTATGTAGTTCTCCCCTATATGTTAGCTTGTGTGTGCATAAGGATGCAATGTGTGATAAATAAGTACATAGAGTGACTTATCTTGTAACTTGGAAAATGTGGCTCATGGAATGCTCCTTTTATACTTCAAACTTGCATAGATACTACTCCTATACCTCATATGAAAACAGGGATGAATAGGGCATATTTGCTCCCTTGAATTCTTGATTGAGTACTTTTGGTAAGTTACCTTGTGAGTTTCCAGTATTTACTAGGTGAGAAATGATTGATGGTTGATTTTGTATATATACCACTCCATTTTAAAAATATCTCACACTAAATCACTTAAGCCAACCTTTAGGATATGTTTCATTTACAAATTGGATGAATTTTGGGCACTAGACACTTAGTTTGGAAAGGTACACTAGCATCAATGCAAGCATCTTGTTGGGATGCAAGTGTTTGGGAAGCAGGAAAATAGGTACAAATACAAACCTTGTAGAAAATGATAATGATTAGGTTTATAGCATTTTGCATAGTATATAATTCATGTTCATTATTGTTGGTCCCCAAAAGTGTCACTCATTTTTGGAACAACATATGAGCTATTCTTGGACCTGCAGGGCCAAAATTCCTCTCTTCCCCTTCTCAAAATTTATTCGGGGGCTTTCAAATTCCTTATTTTTTCAAAGCTTTTTCAGAAAAGGGATTAGTAGGTTCAAAGGTTCAACGTCTTCAACAGGAGCTAGGTGCATTTGAAAAAGTTCAAAGTTTAACCATTTCAAAGTTTCACTGCTCCGAGCACTTAACGAATCTCAAAAGCTTGAACCATTGAACCTTGAACCATTTTGGTTCATCGGTTCAACGGGTTCAACATTCAATCAATTCAACGTGCCAAGTTCAAAGGTTCAAAGACTACCTCAGTTATGAAGAGAAATGTGTGCAACAAAAAGAGTCAAGCAAATGTTGCCAAGTGTCGTCGATTGAAACCCTTTATGCTTTATTTCTGTGAATTGGCAGATGCTGCCACATGTCCCTCTAAAGCTTGTCGGAAGCCTCCAAGTGCCAATATCTACAGTCTCTTCCCTTAGCTTCACTATTTCAAGCAAATACCATAGTGGGCCCTAGGGTGAATGATTAAATTAAAGTGGAAGCTGCCATGTGTCTACATCTGCATGACTGTTTAAAGTATTCAGACCACGCCACGTGTCCTATCCTAGTGCAGCAAAAACTACCACTTGTCTGTGTCCATGCCTCCAGCCTCTAACATGTCTCAAGGCCTATTCCCAAAAGCTTATTTCAAAGCTGTGGATGCCACCACATGTCCTCACCCATGTCACAGCAAAATGACAAGCTTGTAAATGTCAAAATTGGGGTGAATGGCCAGCCGTTAACCTTTAAAGAAAGAGAGACCCGTGGATGTCAAAATTGTTGCAATGAAGCATTTTATTAATCCTTGCAGGCTTAGAACATGGACCCGATGCATTCAAAGACCCTAAGTCCAAGACCAAGAGAAGGAAGAGTCAAAGAGGGAAACTCAGTGGGAGTTAATTCCAGTAAGTGAAGTAGTTCGCTAAGTAGATATTTGGGGCCTGCAAACATTGAAAGTGCAGCCTATTTTTCCCCTTTGAATTAAAGGTAGAATAAACATTTGCACGGCTAGCAGGTGATGGAATGAGTGATTCAGACTTAGGAGAAGACAAGGAAGATGAACCAACATGCCACAGTTAAGGCAGCCACCCTGTTCCAGCATGGCCCTCCTTAACAGAGTCAAAAATGCAGCCAAGGCATTGATTGCACAACATAGGTCACTCCATGGGACAAAGTGCCAAGTCTCTCTTGGCCTCTATATAATGTAAACTCTTTCATTGTTACAAGGGAGATCTTCCCCTTACCAAAAGCAAAACTCTGCCTGAATTGAAAGGCATTACTGAGACTTTGAGCTCAGATTGTAATTCATATTTCTTTGATTGAATGAGAAAGCAAGTTACTTGCAGACTTTGTGTTGTTATAGCTTGTGCTACTTTAGGAGATTGTTCTTATGTCTGTCTTTTGAAAGCATTCTTATTTATTTGATTTAACAAGCAAGACTAGTGGAGGCGATAAGGAAGGTGTCCTGAAGCCAACTACTTCCAAACTTTGCGCTGTCATAGTTGTCTTCAGTGTGTGTTTTTCTTTTCTATTTCTATGTAAAAGACCTTGGGACAACTTTGTGCCCTCATTGTCTTTCATATCTCCCTTTAGGGAAATCAAGGTGGAGACTTTGTGCTACATCTTAGATTGTTGGTTACTTTGGACCTAGTTACTTGTTACCTAAAAGAGTCTTGTTGTTTGCAAGAATAAACACTTCTGAAAGAAGAGAAGTGCCTTATGTCACTTCACCAGGATTTATACTATCCAAGAAGGGATGTGGATCTTCACTGAATGTTACTTCTAAAAGAAGAGAAGTGTCATCACCAATCACCTAGAATTCCTCCTCTGTCTGTGAGCATTATCTCTGAAAAAAGAGAGATGGATGGTTTATCCCACCCCTGTGTCTTACTTTCTACTTATTTATATAGTATATAGCCTCCACATATTCAATAGGGAACCTCCCCTTGATGAGAGGAGAGATTTGTCTCTGGTTGATGTAGTAAAGATGTACACCTAGATGACTAATCTTCCTATGCTGTGGTGATAGGAACTATTTTGGTCACCAATTAGCTGGCCGACAAAATATTCACCCAATAGTTTTTGGTGACTCCATTGGAAACACAGTAATTTTGTGTAATTTGGAACCTCAAGTTTGAGATTGAAACATCACCTGTGTCTTACACATAATCATTATAACCCTTATCCATTATAGACTCTGGCGACTCTGTTCTGTGTCTTACCCATTATCATTATAGCCTTACCATCTTCCTCCACTTCTGTTATTTTATCTGGTCTACAAAACCAGAGCTACTGGGAAAGAGTGCACAGTTTGAAGCCTCAAGCCTCAAGCTAAAGCAGGGCCAGTTCTTTTCCATTTTTATTTTGTAATCTGGCCACTCCACCCAGATTTGTTATCCCTATTTTTCATAATTAAATCATGGCAGTTTGAGGCCCCTGAGGTAACTCTTTTGGCCCACTGAACTTGACTCCACCTCTGCATGAACTCCCACGTAGTTCAAGAAAGAATTTCCCCAAATTCTTTGGTGATGGGATAGTTCACCTTGATGAACACATTGCAGCCTTCAGCATAGCCTGTGGTGTGATAGGGGTGGAATTCAAAGATGTGGCAGTTAGGTTTTTTGTGGAGACACTACAAGGTGTTGTTGTAGACTGGTTCTACCATCTGCAAGCTAGATCAGTGACTGATTGGGATACTCTTAAAGCCAAGTTCAAGCCTGTAGAGGATGCACATGCTTTGCTAGCCTAGCTCACTCAGATGAAGAAGGAACCTCATGAGCCTATGAGGGATTTTATTGCCAGGTTCAACAAGCTGAGGCACGGAATTCCCATGATCGCCTAGCCAACACCTCAGAATCTCATGTGTTTCTTCATCAACTCACAACTGCCTAAAGTGATTTTTATGTTGAGACGGGCTAGACACATAGACCTTGAGGCTGCTCAAGACTTGGATACTGAGCTAGAAGATGACCTTATCTTGGCAAGAAAAATAAGGAGAGATCCTAATAGAGCTAAACCCTCTTCATCTTCTGAATATTCACCCACAGTCACCACTGACACAATAGTACAAAAGCTGGCAAATGAATTGCTAGCCTTGAAAAGGCAAATGGCACAAGGTATGTCTTCTACTCCTCTATATAAAGATATACCAAGGAAGACATTCCCTAATCATCCATATCAAGGCAATGCTACCAGAAGTCAAGGGCAACCAAATCGTCTTCCTCCTCCATAGAGGAACCTTGCCCTTGAAGCACCTCCAACCAACTCAGTAGTTGGATGTCTAGAAATAGAACATGTTTTCTATTTCCAACCTAAGTTCAAGAAAGAAAATGGCATTGATCTCTTTAGGGAGGATCTAAAAGAATCAGCTGACGACTCCCACATTAGTTTCTTGAATTTATAGGATGAACCCAGAAGTGAAGGTGAAGCAGTCGAAGGATCATACGTAGTATTCACCAGGTTTGAGAATCAGTCAGCCCAGTAGGCTGACAAAGAGAAGACAAAGGAGCGACCCCAACCAACAATTTCAATTGTTGAGTAGAGAACCCCTCTTCCTTTCCAGTCAAAGGACCCAGTGATTGCCAAAGAAGTAAGTACATCAAACATCTCTGCACCTTCTATTTCAAATTCACAAACTAGTCCTCCCCCTCCCAAAAACTAAAAGGATGAACTCCCATCCTCTCTTCCAAGTCCATCTCAGTCATTTGCCATGATTGATCATGTCAAAAAATCCAAAATTCAAATGACTGAGTTTGAATCCCTGCAAGCCAATCCTGAGCAATTAAGCATTGGTGGAGAACCAAGTGCGAACCTATCTAAGGCAAAGATTGTGGTTACCCAAATGTTAACCCCTACTACTCAAATTCTATTTGAGCCTTCAGGCAAGGGTAATTACTTCTTGACCATAGAGGACGCTCATGTCCCAGCTGATGAAAGTCTTGTAGCTGGGAATCCAAGATTTCATCCAAACAAGGCATCAGAAAAATTGGTAGGGTGTAGTACAAATCAAGAAGGATCTTCCATCTCGCATGAAGAGAAATCTGATAGAAGATCAGCTTTTGATGATGCTTGGATCTTGGAATTCGATGGCAGCAATTCTTCCACTAATGTTGAAGTTGGGACTATGTTGATATCTCCTCAAGGAGATATTTTTCCTTCATGCAAGTTGCAGTTTAGCAACACCAACAACATAGCTGGATGCGAATCTCTATTGCTCGGATTGAAGACTACTCAAGATGAAGATATCAAACTCCTTCACACCAAAGGAGATGATGATCTGATGGTTTGTCAGGAGTTTGATGCTGACAATCAAAGCATGTGTTGGACTAGACCAACAGAACAAGCTATGGTGGTGGACCATACTGTTGTACTCCAAAGTCAGCAAAAGGAACTCTTCACCAAGAGAGCAAGGAGTTATGGTTTTCAATTTGAAGACCATATCCTACCATGGGGCAAGAAGAAGAAAGAGCCAAGAGGAAGACACAAAAAATTGGTTTCCTGGTGGAGAGTTCCATTCACCTGTCACCGTTTCTGGGGACAAAATGGTTTCCTACTGGTTTATTAGGATGGCACACCATTTTCATTGTCTCATAGTGGGTGGCATCTGAAGTCCTTCAAATCTTGAGGCATCAGTTAAGATCATCTGTACATATGTATATCTATATAGTCATTAGTTCTATTTTGTGCTTTTCATTTTCATTTTTTAGAGCCTTTCTTTTTGGGTAGCATGACTCTGTAGCCCAATGGCACACTTCAAAGCACTAGAGATTTTGGTTTCTACTCCCCTCAGCTGTTCCAAGTTTTCATTTGAAGGAAGTTCCCCAACTGGAGCCAGTTGTTGGTCCCCAAAAATGTCACTCATTTTTAGAACAACATATGAGCTATTCTTAGACCTATAGGGCCAAAATTCCTCTCTTCCCATTCTCAAAATTTATTCAGGGGCTTTCAAATTCCTCATTTTTTCAATGCTTTTTCAATAAAGGGGTTAGCAAGTTCAAAGGTTCAACGTCTTCAACAGGAGCTAGGTGCATTTGACAAAGTTCAAATTTCAATTGTTTCAAAGTTTTGCAGCTCTAAGCACTTAACGAGTCTCAAAATCTTGAACCATTAAACCTTGAACCATTTTGGTTCAACGGGTTCAACGTTTAATCGGTTCAATGCACTAGGTTCAAAGGTTCAAAGACTACCTTAGTTATGAAGAGAAACATGTGCAACAAAAAGAGTCTAGCGAATGCTGCCAAGTGTCATCGATTGACCCCCTTTATGATTTGTTTTTGTAAATTGGTGGATGTTGCCACGTGTCCCTCTGAAGCTTGTCAGAAGCCTCCAAGTGCCAATATCTGTAGTCTCTTCCCTTAGCTTCACTGTTTCGAGCAAAGACCATGGTGGGCCCTGGGGTGAATGACCAAATTAAAGTGGAAGCTGCCACGTATCTACATTCGCATTACTATTTAAATTATTCAGACCACACCATGTGTCCCATCCCAGTGCAACAGAAACTACCACGTGTCTGCGTCTATGCCTCCAGCCTCTAACAAGTCTCAAGGCCTATTCCCATAAGCTTATTTCAAAGCTGCAGATGTCACCACGTGTCCTCACCCATGTCACAGCAAAATGACAAGCCTGCAAATGTCAAAATTGGGGTGAATGGCCAGCTATTAACCTTCAAAGGAAGAGAGACCCGTGAACGTCAAAATTGCTGTAGTGAAGCGTCTGATTGATCCTTGCAGGATTAGAACATGAACCTGATGCATTCAAAGACCCTAAGGTTGGGACCAAGAGAAGGAAGAGTCAAAGAGGCAAACTCAGTGGGAGTTAATTCCAATAGGTGAAGCAGTTTGTTGAGTAGATATTTGGGGCCTGCAAACATTGAAAGTGCAGTGTATTTGTCCCCTTTGAATTAAAGGCAGAATAGACATTTACATGGCTAGCAGGTGATGGAATGAGTGATTCAGACTTAAAAGAAGACAAGGAAGATGAACCAACATGCCACAGTTAAGGCAGTCACCCTGCTCCAACATGGCCCTTCCTGACAGAATAAAAAATGCAGCCAAGGCATTGATTGCGTAGCATAGGTCACTCCATGGGACAAAGTGCCAAGTCTCTCCTAGCCTCTATATAATGTAAACTCTTTCATTGTTACAAAGGATATCTTTCCCTTACCAGAAGTGAAACTCTGCCTGAATTGAAAGGCATTACTGAGACTTTGAGCTCAAATTGTAATTCATATTCCTTTGATTGAATGAGAAAGCAAGTTACTTACAGACTTTGTGCTGTTATATCTTGTGATACTTTAGGAGATTGTTCTTACATCTGTCTTCTGAAAGCATTCTTATTTATTTGATTTAACAAGCAGGACTAGTGGAGGTGATAAGGAAGGTGTCCTGAAGCCAACTACTTCCAGACTTTGCGCTGTCATAGTTGTCTTAAGTGTGTGTTTTTCTTTTCTAATTCTATGTAAAAGACCTTGGGATGACTTTGTGCCCTCATTGTCTTTCGTATCACCCTTTAGGGTAGTCAAGGTGGAGACTTTGTGCTACATCTTAGATTGCTGGTTATTTTGGACCCAATTACTTGCTACCTAAAAGAGTCCTGTTGTTTGCAAGAACAAGCACTTCTGAAAGAAGAGAAGTGCCTTCTATCGCTTCACCAAGATTTCTACTATCCAGAAAGGGATCTGGCTCTTGGCTGAATGTTACTTCTGAAAGAAGAGAAGTGCCATCACCAATCACCCAAGATTCCTCCTCTGTCTGTGAGCATCATCTCTGAAAAAAGAGAGATGGATGGTTTATCCCACTCCTGTGTCTTACTTTTTGCTTATTTATATAGTATATAGCCTCCCAAATTTTAATAGGGAACCTCCCCTTGATGAGAGGAGAGATTTTTCTTCGGTTGATGTAGTAAAGCTGCACACTTGGACGACCAATCTTCCTATGCTGTGGTGATAGGAACTATTTTGGTCACCAGTTAGCTGGCCGACAAAATATTCACCCAACAATCATAATAACAATGGTCGAACTAAAAGATAAGTAATTTGGTACAAAGATATAGTGAACATAAACCTTTTGATAGTGGGAAGGTCTTAGAACTGAAGGATACAACCATGATAGGTATTTAATAAGTTTACAAGACTATGGTACTATATAATTAAAATTTAGTGTCTACATAAGGTAATCCAATCTATATGTTTTTGAAGTTGTAATGTTTTATTTTTAATAATTTGATTGTATTCTAACATTATACATATAAGCTTCTTGAAGTTTGTGGACAAGAGTTTTCTTTCATCAAATTTATTGTTAACTTTACAAGGTTCAAGTTCTTCATCATCAAAAATCCATGCCATCATGCAGGTAAGATGAATGAAGTATCCCAAAGAATCTTTGAGATGTACAATGGCTTAATTTTTTTAAAAGAACATACTTTATTATTCCATCAAATATTTAACATGCATTGTGTCTTCCTATGGGTGTCTCCTTTCTAGTAAGCAATCTACATCAAATTTCCTCTTGACCTTTTCCCTTGAGTATTCTCAATGTAGATTGATTACAACTTTCATGTTATTTGTTTACCCAAATGTATAATTTATTTTATTTTTATTATTTTTTAAAGCTTGTAATTATGTAAGAATTTTTTCAAACAATTTTCATCCATCCTCTATTTTATCTTTTTGTCAATTGATTATTATACTAACAATCTGTAGTTATTGAAAAAAAATTACGTATACTTGTCTAAGAACTTTGGGTAACAAAAATATGTTTCCTTATCGTTAGCCACCAAGAGTTATAACTTAGTTGAAAAGTATTGTCATTATCTTATTAGCTAGAAATTATTCGTAAGGAATAATTATTGAATATGATGGGACCTATAAGCAATTTAATCAAATCATTATTTTTTCAAACATTGAATAATGTTGTTGTCATGTAGTAATGTGTATTTAGTTCTTGTCAAGATAAAGTACTATAGCTTTCAGTCAAAATAAATAAATAAATAATATTCTAATCAATCAAAATGTTTAAATTGACATATTATTTAAATAAGTATGAAGTTCTGCATTTAAAAATATTGGATTATTCTTTAAGATGTTATTATGAAATATTCCATTTGATTATTAGTTGGGTAACTAATCAATTTTTTTTAATATTTTAGTATTTTTAGATATGGATTTATGTGATTGGTTGAGAGTGTGGATCCCACTAGCTTGTGAGTGTTGGTTAAGATGAGTCCTACTTTCTTATTTGAGAGATGTGCATGGCGTCTAGTGGGAAGGAGGGGGGGCTTATTGATTCCATACTGAAAAATGAGAATAACAAAACCAAAGCTATCAAGAGTGTTGAAAATTGGATTTATGTGCATTTAGGGAGATGCCCATAACAGAGCTTCCATGGAGAAGATTATGTAAATATGAAGAGAGAGAGAGAGAAAGATGTTCCACCGGGTCCTCGATAGAGCTTTCAGTTTGCCATAAAAAAATAAAATCAACCCAAGTAACGCCTCAACAACATCACTTATTGGCAATATATCAGTATCATCATCCTCACATGTTATATTATTGAAATAATATGTTTAACATTGCAATTGAATATGATGGTACATTGTAAAATATAACTTTGTATGTTTTACATCGAGTTTTTATATACTTTCAATATCAATTAATATATTAACTTTAAGTGTCTTTGAATATTTTCACTTTGATTCCCTTCTATTTTTAAATATTCTATTATAATTAACACACTCTATTACTCTGAACAAACATCATAGAAAATATAACATACATATTTTTACCACTTTTCTAGTTTAAAATATTTTTCTTAATCTTTTAATTTTAATAATTTTAAAAAATAAAATAAAATTATAAATCACCATGAAATTGCAATTCACATAATAGAATTAACACACCATAGAAAAGGAGTAACTCTTGGGCTGCTCTTTTTCTTACAATCAAAACAAAAATCATGAGCCCGTCAAACTAGTGTAACAATTTAAAGTTTTGGAAAATATTAAATAAATAAAAAAACACGTGGCTACCACTGCCAGAAGAGAGCCGAGAAAGAAAGTTAATTTTCGTTGACGGCAGCAGTCGCCGTCCGTCGGCAGTCGCAACGCAAGCGGCACTCGCTTCCATTAAAAATTTAAAAAAAAAAACAAGTTGTCGGATCTTTGTTCTCCGTACTCCCACGTCATAATATCATTGTGAGGACCAGCGGTTCATGACCGCCACTAGACGATGGCAACTGCCAAGTGGCAGTTCAAATCCATGGGAACCGCCTTTCGCAATATATTCCTCTCTGTGCCAAATAATAACTGATTTAACTATTCCCTGTTCAGATAACCCTGTTCAGATAACAGGGATTGAATGAATGAAGGATTTTAATAATGTCCACGAGACCACAGCAGTTTATGGGATCCATCAGTCATGCAAATCCTCTTCAAAACGAGACTTCATCGATAAAACGTTTCCTAAGTTTCTTGAATTTGTTTCTTGAGATCTTCCCTTCATTGTTGCTTCAAATAGGTTGTCTAGGTTGGCGATTTTAAAAGTTTCACCATAACTGTATCGGATGTCTTTGTATGCCTCGCACTCCAAGAGGAAGTGTTGTTCCGTCTCCACCACGCCTTTGTTGCAAAAGAGGCATATTCTCTCCTCCCAATCTTCTTTGGGAGTTAGCCATCTACCCGTTACCTAAGATGATGAGAGCTCATCCTAAGTTGGGCAATCAACATTTTCGCTTTCCACTTAATGTCTGCTCCTATATAGGGTTTTTCTTCAAAATCCCCTGTGGGGTTGAATTCTTTGAAGTAGTATTCCTTTTTATGGCCCATTTGTTTTGTCCACATGATGCACTTGAATTTTCTTCTCACATATTTTTTTTATTTCTTCATTAGTATTTGGGCACACCTGCATGCTAACATCCCACCTCTTTACCCATTTGTCATTTTGCTTCCTCCAAGTGTTCTTTCTTCTAGTTAGCTCTTCCTCCATAATTAGTCTAGGCCACCTGTGTTTCTTCATGTTTTGAATCTTCTTGAGGTAGCTTAGTAACCGTATCATCGCTGATGCCTCTAAGGGGAAGGACCCCGTTTCAGCAAGTAGAATCTCATACGGCACCGAATTCTTGACTTTGAGACTACTTATGATAAAGTGTTTTTGGATTCTCTCTCTGTTTCCATTTTTGATTTGACATACTGCTGCCCCAAATTTCACACCCGTAAAGAATCACCAGGGTGACCAACAAACCAAAGAGTGTTCTCTTAGTCTTCCAACCCTGGTCAAGTGGTAATGGAGTGGGTGGCCTCCTCCATCCTTCCACAATATGCTAGCAACGTCTCACCTTCCTCTAAACACACAAAAATATGGATTTCACATACAAATATCCATAAACGTCCATGGGTCTAAATAGATTTAAAAAATTAATTATATATATATATATATATATATATATATATATATATATATATATATATATATATATATATATATATATATATAGAAAGTTTTAAAATTGAATATTAGATGATTTAAAAATAGTTATCACGATTTAATAATACATAATAAATTAAAATAATAAGATGAAATCAATTTAGAAAATTCAGAGTAAATATAGAACCTTCTTAATATTGTTAAGTTTTATTCTTGGACATTATAATTATAGAGAGTATGGTTCTCGGAAGCAGTAGGGAAGCATTTTTTTTTATAACTTGGTTCGTGGGTAGCATAATTTTTTTTGAAGACTTGGTTCATTGGATTTGGGGATTAAAATACCCTACTTAATTTTTTGAAACTTCACATTGATCATCGAGAAATTACACTTCTTTAAATCTTAATTAAATAATCGACCCTGAAAATCTTAAGGAAAATAAAATGTTTTTCAGAGTAACGTAAGTAATTAGTGGGATTTTTAAGCACTATCTACTTATCAAGTTCCTCAATGTTGCATACTATCCAAAACAACATAACAATGAATGTAATGATGCTTAACCTAGGAAAATATATGTAATATTAATGTGTCACTACTTCAAACTTCAGTGCTTCAACAATTGCTCTTTAAATACTTGTTTGATGGTCAAAAATGTAATACATCTACCCATACATAATACAACTAAACTTAATTATTTTACATCAAATAAAATAATAAATCAACTCTAATTACAATAATAAATATTATAGAATCATCAATACACAATAAATGGGGATTTAGAAGAAGATATCATTTTTCATGAGTCTAAAGACAGACGAAAAAATTAGATAAATAGAAAAAATATCCAAAAGGTGAGGTTAACAAAACCTAAAACACTTTGGGATGAAAAGAGAGAATTTTTTAGAGTACATACTCCCAACAATGTCAATGCCCATTCCCAACATCACAAGATTAAATGAAATAGTTTTCTAATGTCAATGTCAATTTTGTACATGATTTCATTAAATATGTTAGAAATAGATTTAAGAGTCAGAAAACAAATAACATAATTTTAAAAGTGAAAAAATATTGAGTTGATTTTTGAGAGTTGTGATAGTTATTGGTCTTCTTAGACTTTTCTTCATGTAATATTGAATATTTTTTTGTATGCGCTTGATTTTTTGTTGAGCTTGTTACTTTTAGATGTTTCCTTGATCCATATCATGCATTTTATGGTTTATCATATTTTGATATTGAAAGTTTCATTGATACATCTACTTCAGCATGATACCATTATATGTTCTTTACTATTTGATTAACATAGCTACACTATAGTTGTCTTACCCTTTTAAGATAAATTGACTATCACTTTTCATTCCCCTCACCTCAAAAGGTAGGGATTATTAGTGGGGGCATGCCATAGAGACATGACTCCACATATATACAATTAAGTGAGTTGGCAAAATTTAATACAACTTATATGATATATATTTACACTTAAGACAAAATATTATACATTTGGCCTAGATTTGGGACAAATTTTTTAGATTTGTGACAAATATTATACAAAATTTATAGAGCAGGGGTTACATTTGATAGATACTTCAGTTTGAGACACATTTGAGGTGCATATGTTATGGAAATGCACCAAATTATAGATACACTATTCATGCACCAACCTTACCAAGATGCATCGTTTGAGATTCTATCTACTACAGTATTTGGCTCCTTTGATTAGTGTGATAGAGATTCAACATTCTTAATGGACTTGGCACTAATTCTATTTATGTTGGGTTGATATGGTTACACCATTTGAATCAGGTGAGATTGGCTAGATTATGTTTACACTTGAGTTATGCGATTGAGACTCAATGCTCTCAATGGACTTGGCACAAGTCACCCTCCAACCAAATTGGGGGCATGATCACCATCTAGTTCCCTTCTTCATATCTCCAAGGTTCAATTGTGAATCTATTTCCAATGCTTCAACTAGGAAGTATATTTACCAAATCAAACTATCAAGGGGCAACATGGTTGCATTAACACATAGGTGGACTCCTTGCTTGCTCTCTTTTTTTAAAAGTAATTTAAATTATTTATTTACAGAATATACACACTAATTACACCTATGAAATTTGTAATTCATACACATACAATAGATTCAAACAAGGCTCAAGTCAAAGCAAGATGTGTACTTCTGCCTTGCTTTCTTTTCTTTCAAGAAATTTAAATTATTCATTCCAAATTATATGCACAAATTACACCAGTAAAATTTGCAGGTCATACACAAACAACAAATTCAAACAGGGCTCAAATTAAAGCAAGGTGTGTTGTAGAAACCAAAGTATACATTTCTTTCCTTTAACCTAGTAATTTCATCTTATGTATTACTAGATTAAAGTGGGTGGGGCTAGGGAATGTAGTTACTCAAATATAGATTTATATGTTAAACTATTTTTTTAGACTTGGAAAATATAATTCATGGCTCTACCCTTCAGTTCTTGACCTACATTGCAGTCGAAAGGTTTACATTCTTCATCTCACTATGCCTAATTACTTATCTTGTAGTTTGACCCTGATATTTTGATTACCTAGATCACCTATAGCCCATAATATGATTTAAAACTAATATTTATCTTTCATTTTCAGTTATATAACTTCAAAAACTTTCTATTTTCCTATAAAATTGTGTTAAAAAATGGACACTAACATTGATGTTAGTGTCCTTGCTCCAACACAGTTATTTGTACCTTACAAACACTCAAAAATTTTAATCTTTTGATATATACAGTTTGACCTATTTATTTCCTTTAACCTTTATCTAGGAAACATTTCAAAAGGTGTGCTATAAATGTAAGTTAAATCCCACTCAATATTCATCTAGCAAGCACCTCTCAATCTTACATTACACTACTAAAAATCAATTACATAACTAAGCTATTATGCCCTATGCTTTCCTATTTGCAAATTAGTCTTAGGGGAAGTCTTATTACAAGTTTTAAATATAAAAATAACAATCCATGAGCAATATTTACCAAGTTATAATCTAGACTACTATATGCTCTCACATATAGCATATTACACCATTATTAACACATAGGCCCACATAAGGGGATAACTACGTCAGTCTAAGGCCGTCTTCAAAGTATATGGCTATGTAGGCAACGTTTACTAATAAAGGGGTCTTTGAGGTCATCTTTACTTCACTTGAGCCTGCTAACCCTTATTTTTTAAGACTAAATACCCTAATCAAAGGACCTAAGGTTTTGAGTTACATACTTACATTGAAGACTTATGCATGAGATATAGGTAGACAATTAGAAAGGTGATAGACAAACCAAATAGGTGCAGGGAAAAGTTTCATAAAAGAGTCAAAATTACATACAAGACACTAGTTGTAGAATCATAACACTAGTGTTGACTCTAGTGTCCATAGGGTGATGCAAGTGTCTAGTCTAAAGGAAAACAAATATCAGGAATTTGATGATGAGATATAGATCTTCAAAAAATCCACTTTTGCATCCACACTAATTAGAATTTCATGTGCATCATTGTTTAATCTAAATGCAATTTCTCCTTTGCATTGCTATTATTAGAATATTAAATGTTATACTTTCCATATTTGGCATATGCTTAGATTTAGTATATCTCATTAGAATATTAGTAGAATCTAAATTTATTTAATTGGTCTAATTTTTAAAGTATATTAGTCCTTAGTTTATTAGGCTACTCTCTTTCATGTTAATCCTTATTTCTAAAAAAGGTTAAACACTTGGAAACACTTCAGATTTTATATTTTATGATTTCCTTTATCATACTGAACTTTTATGTGATTTTACATATTATTATCTATGTTTCCTAATGTATATACCTTTATGTTCTTAATTCTTCCATGTATACTCATATTCAAGTTTTATTTGCAATGACTTTAGTGTTTCTTTGTGCTTTGTTATGTGGGAACTTTGTTTGTTCTATATTTATTTGATTGTAGTATGTCAAATGTGTTTATTTCATGTGTTGGTAAATTTGTGTTTATTATCTTATTGCTCCATGTTAGATATGTGTTCCTTTTTTATCTATGTATATTCTGCATTTTTTGTGTTGTCATTGCTTATTTTATGTGACATGATTTCTTTGTTTTCTCTATATACTCCAATCATGTGACATTTTTATTTTATTCTTAGAAAATATTTATTGTGTGCTTATGTGTACTATGTGTGTTACATTATGTGTGGTATGATTACTTGATGCTTAGTGTGCCTTCCTTGTTTTCAATTTTTACTATGTGTTGCTAAATATTATTGATGCCATGATCTATACCATGCAAAACACTCTTATTTATCTATGATCCATATTATGCAAATGCTTCCTCATAGCTTGCATATGTTTCCATGATTAATATCATGCATCTATTAGGGGAAAGGCTCATTATATGTGATTTAACAATTTTGGGAATATTAGTGTATTATTCCCAATTTAGTTAAAGGGTCTCAGTTGTAAAATTAGTAAATAAATATGTAATAATTAAGCTACTAATTTGTATAATTTGATTATAATTTAAACTTTTCTAAAAATAATAATAAGGGAAAGAAAATAAGACTTAGCTAGAAATTGACTGATACAACTGAGATAAATGCTAGAATTGACTGTGCAAGACTGAGACACTATCACAAATCAAGATCTGAGATTCATTTTATGATTGGATAAGAGCACCAAAAATAGGATACCCTAGGCTCCAATGATATATTCCACTTATGTTTTTGTTGTCCAGGAGACCCAAGCTTTTTGGGTTTTGTTTGTTGTGTCTCTGAGACCCCGCCTATGAAATTTTGACTGTTAGATGTCTATGGAACTCTTTGTAGAGCTGATTTTATCTTCAAGCCCTAGAATCCATTGTGTTGTGACCAATTTTGAGAAAGAGGGGGAGTTAGTGTGTGTAATATTCACTGAACGTGTATCCACACCCCTTGTGTGGGCACGTTGTCAACATACCAATACTCTGAAGAGGGATCAAGCCATATGTAGTTCTTCCATTTGATGTGCTTTATGTAATAGTGTGTATGAAGATGCAAAATGCTAAATTGAGTGTGCTTGAGGTGACTAGGGACTAGTGTAAGGATTTGAATAAGATAGAAATGGTATTAGATGGTTGTATACAGAGAATAGGGAAATATGCGTGAGTAGTATTGCTTGTATTCTTGTTTGTTTTGTGATATTTTCCAACCCCTTTTAAATAAACTTTGAATGGGATTTTATAGGGATTTGTTGTTCATGAGTCGAATGTATTTGCATTAGGTCAACAAAGAGGATAAGAACCGAAATGAAATGACCATTTGGGCTTGAAATGTGATTGGATAGGAGCATCAAAAATGGGACACCCTAAGGACTATCACTATAGTCCAAGTTGGGTGCTATATTCTTGAGTTGATAGGACTTGAGGAGATGGATCTGTCATGGAAAGAAGAGTTTGGCTCAACTAGGATCAGGTCTGGAAGGCTATGGATGTTTGAGAATCAGTGAAAAGATGTCTATGAGGGTTATGAAAGCAAGTAGGAGGGATTTATGGGATGGATGTCATAATTCACACTTAATTTATCAATTTTCATATTTTATATGACTACATTCCCCCCCCCCCCTTATTATAGTGATGCAGTAAAGTAAAATACTAGGATAAAGAAAAAATAAAAAGTGTACTTGAACTTACCTACAAGGGTGAAGCTCATAAAATTATTGTGATGTTGGGTGTGCATAGAGAGAGCACGCTGTGAAGTGTGAATCTATAAGGGAAAATAAAGAGTAGATGAGTTCTTACTAGATATGTTATATCTAAAATAAGAATGTACAAAGCTAGGTAAGAGAGGAAAAGAAAGGAATGAATACACCTCATCAGGTACGTGAACCAATACAAAACTTATTATGATGTTGAGTGATGTTGAGTAATGCTAGATGATGCTACACCAAGAGTAATATCATGTACAGAGTTGAGTGCTCAATTCTCTGAGAGTGGCTCAAGAATGCAAAGGCTATCCCTTTGGCTCCATCATCACCCACTAAGTGAAGTTAGGTGGTCATGCATGTGCTAATTGATATTTGAACTATGTGTCCAATCCCTCTAAGTAAGTGGCTCAAAAATACAAAGGTTAGTTAGCCCTTTGGTGTTAGAATTAGCTACATGATCTAATGAATCTAATAGAAAGCATAAATAAGAGATAAAATAGTAATAGTAATAAATAATAATTATATGTCCAAAATAATAACTAAAATATGATGAATTACTCTGATAATTCAATATTAATCTGATATATAATACACAAATAACCATTGCTTATATAGAGCAGGGTGTGCATGATAAAGATAAGGGAACTTACACAACACGTGTAGTTTAATTGATATTTGACTACATGAATAGTGGAGTGCAACTTCACACTAACAATATAGGTGTCCAACTTGTGTAAATGATCAACACAAGTTGACTACTAGTTAAGCAATCTTATCCTATCTTACCCTGAATAGTGGAGTGTAACTCTAATGTAACAAGATAAGTGTCTAAGTTAACTACTATCTAAGCAAGCTTATCTAATCTAGTGCAAATTATTAATAAACTAATTACAATATATTATTAGTGCACCAAAATAATAAATACAAGTAAATGCAATAAAGCAAATAAATGCACCAACACCCTGACCCCCATAAGTAAAGCTTAGGTAGGGCTATGCAGATAAGAGTCCCGATAATGTGTAGCCATATTAGGTACTCTATAAAAATAGATGAGGAAAGGAGAAAACTTGAAAGAAAAAAAAATCCTTTTCAAAATGAAGGTCTAGGAGACCCCCCTAAAGAATTGATGTCCCACACCCCCAAAAGAGATCACAAATGAAGATACTTGCTTTTAATGAAAGATTTGGTAAAAATATCTACAATCTACTCCTCCATAAGACAATATTGAAGATCAATGATCTTTGCTTGAATCAACTCCCTGATAAAGAGCATATGGATCACTGTGTATTTGGTTCTTTGATGACGAACTAGATTCTTTGAGATCTAGATAGTGTTCTAGTTGTCACATTAGATGACTGATGGCTTCCAAAATGGAACACCAAGATCAGTGAGAATATTTTGAATCCAAATAGCCTCAATTGTGGCATTAACAGCACCATGATACTCAGCCTCTATAGATGAAAGAGAAATAACATTTTACTTCTTCCTCTACCAACAAATAGGGATAGATCTAAAGTGAAATTTGTAACCAAAAGTAGACTTACGATCATCATAATCACCAGCCTAATAAAAATCTATGTATCCCACCAAGTTTGAACCTATACCTACTATATAGTGAATCCCTTATCTGATAGTTCCTTGAATGTAGATCAAACTACACTTAGTGGCTCTCTAATGAAGCTCATGTGGTGTCTACATAAATTGTGAAACCATACCAACTGCATATGAAATGTCAAACTATGTATGAGTTAGATAAATGAGGTTGCCTACAAGCTAGTGATACAATGTGGCATCAACCAAGGGAGTGAAACAATGAACCTCAAGTCTAACTCCAAATAAGACAGGAGTCAGTACATGCCTACAATCAACCATGTGAATCTGAGCTAACAAGTCCATGGCATACTTAGGATGTGAAAGTGTAATTCCAAAAAAATAATGTGATGTTTGAATCCCAAGAAAATAGTGCAATAGGCCCATGTCTATCATAGAAAACATGTCATGAAGTGCAGTCTAAACACTACTGATGATGGATGTTGTGCTCCCTATAACAATGAGATCATCAACATAGAGAACTAAGTACAATAGTGAATCCTCCTATCATAAAATATAGACATTCAGATCTGAGTGACATCTCAAGAACCCAACTGAGAGAATAAATGTGTCCATTTTGGAATACCAAGCCCTAGGGGCTTGTTTTAGACCATAGAGAGACTTTTACAATTGGCACACCAATGAAGAATCCTGAATGAACCCATATGGCTGCTCTATATATATCTCCTCATGAAGATCCCCATGAATAAATACACTCTTCACATCCATCTAATGTACATCCCAACCATGAGCTACACTAATAGATAATATCAAGCAAATGGAATTCATCTTAGCAACAGGCATAAATGTTTCTGTATAGTCAATTCCTTCCACTTGGGAAAAACCTTTGGACACTAAGCTTGCTTTATATTTATCAATATTTCCATCCACTACAAACTTAGTCTGATATATCCACCTACATCATACTAATTTTTTTCCCTTAGGAAGAGCAACAAGATCCCAAGTGTTGTTCCTAATCATTGAGTCATACTCTTCTTCCATTGTTGAATCCCACTCAATTGTCCATGTGACTTCCTATAAAGATTATGGATCAGAAGTTGTGGACATGTAGGAATATGGAAGATCATGTTGTGACTGTATTCTCCTTTTATCTAATGGATCCCTAATAAGAGGGTCTGTATCTACCAAAGTCTATCTAGCCCACAAAGACATCAATGGGTGAGGATCTGGAGGAGGATGAACATGAATTTCTAAACCCTAGTTGGGAGGTATTATCTCATCATCCCTATGAGTAGATGAAGCAGGAGTATCATCGTCACTGTTATCTGATTCTTCTAGGGAATAAGAATAAAAAATGTTAAAAGACAAGTATGAAGGACTTTCTTCAAAGTAAACACTTCTTAATATAATAAGCTCATGTGAATCTAGATCAATGAGCCAATATCCCTTAACACCATCAGGATATCCCACAAATATGCAAGTTTAGCTTTGTTGTTCTAAAGCACGATGCTTGTCTAAAGGTATGTGAGCCCATGTTGGACTGACAAAGACTCTAAAATGATGCACATCTTCCTTCCTATTGCACCAAGATTCAAGAGGTGTTATCCCCTTTAAATCTTTGTAATGAACTCTATTCTATATATATCTAGCATAATTAATCACTTCTATACTAATGATTTTGCATGAATCATACAACTTGCCATATCTTTTTAAAATATGTTCTTCCTCTCTACTACACCATTTTGCTAAGGTGTGTATGTAACTGAATGCTGAAGATCAATTCTTTCAAGAGTTCAAAATTATTCAAACTTGTTGTTCACATATTCCCTCCCATTATCTATATGGATGATCTTGATATACTTCTCAGATTATTTCTCTGTTAGAGATTTAAACTCTAGAAATCTATCAAATATTTCACTCTTGAGTTTCAAAAAATAAACCCAAGTATATTTGGAATAGTCATCAATAAATGTGAGAACATAGAATGTTTTACTAAAAGACAAAGTAGGTAATGGACCCACTAAATCACTATGAAAATTTTTGAGGACTTGTGTAGCCCTCCAAGCCTTCCCTTTATCAAACTTATCCTTTGGATGTTTGCCTAAGGCATAACTATGACATACACCCCATAAAATTGAATCTGTGGAAGTCATGTAACCATCTCCTATTAACTAAGCTATTATAAATAGAGGTAGTTCATATGACCAAACCATTCATGTCATAGCTTGTTCACTAAACCAATGTGTGAGAGCAAAGATGAAGAGAAAGACTGAGGCAAAAAGTGGGAGAATGAATAAAGCCAAGTATTATTTTCAACTTTTCCCACTACAACTAAGGCATTATCCTCCAATTTTTTGATTGATATAGAATCAGGAGTGAATTCAATTATCCTACCAATATCAAAGTGAGTGATTTGGTAGATAGAGAAAAGGTTAGTTGATAACTCTGGCACATAGAGGACATCCTCAAATACACCACTATCAACATCAACTATACCTTTTCCTATAACATCTACCTTAGAATAATCACCTATGAGAGTATGAGGCAAGGAACTTGGTTCTAATCCAAAAAATTGTTCTTTATCAAAACCCATATAGTGCGAAGCACCTGAGTCAATTACCCATGACTTGAGAGAATTTGCTAGTTCAACTAGTGTCATAGCTTTTCCTTTCCCTAAATTTGAAGGAGTGGAAGAATCCTTTGATTGATTGATGTTATTCTTTTTTAGAATACCCTTAAGTTCATCAATTTATTTCTTCCATCAATCTTGTTCACTATGAAACCCCTTTTTGCAATAAGGACAAGGAGTGCCAATTTTTTTTTTGAATCTCCTTTCTTATTAGTGGATTTATAATCTCCTTGTGAAGAAGATAGTTTCCCTTTATTCTTATCTTTCTATGACTTATTCTTATTATTCTACTTCTTTTTAATTGAAGCTGTATTGGATGCTGATGTTGAAACTTGCTTATACTAAGATTGACTTACAATTAGAACTTGAGATTTGGATGACTTGATTAGACCCATAGCTATTAACTTTTTTTTTCAACCATTAGAATCTCAGAGAATACCTCAAAGGTGGGCATTTGATATGATGTGCCCAATATGAGCCTATGAGTCTGAAAGCTAGAGACAAAGGATGAATATTCAGGACCTAATTTATGTAACGCACTGAAAATCATTTGAATACATTTTTTATCAATTTTACATTCAAAAAATTGTGCTCTAAGATCTATGACTTTAGTGATGTAGTCTTGTATTGTAGCCTAATTTTTAGGATCCAAACTAATGAGTTTGTTTTTAATTTGGTAACCATGAACCTCATCTATTTTGTCAAACAATGATGCTAATTTATCCCAAGCCTCTTTTAGAGTTGTACATTTTTCAAGATGAAAATTCAAATCTAAAGACATGTAAGACTAAATGCATCCAATTAGCTTAGTAGTTTTAAAGAGAAAGTGTTGTAACTCTTTTGCATCGTAGCTAGAATAAGAAGAGTTGTTATGTGAGGTATATATCCTAACATCATTAATGTATTCCAAGCATTCTATTTCCATGTGTTATAGTTATATGGTGTTAATAGTGGGAACTTAGAATTCCCCATGATGCCTTTAGAAATAAATCATCATAGAGCAAAAATCAAAGTACAAAACACATCACAAAACCTCCCTAATTACTTAGTTTTATCCCACCCAACAAGTATTTTTTGGCACTTTATAATTGAGTGCAATTACAAGGCTGGATTATAATTTTTCTAGTTTACAAAAAGTTCAATTAGGCCTTCTATTCTAAAAGTACAAAAAATATTCACTTTATTACAAAAATTTCTTCACCAATGTGTTGTGATCGAAAAAATAGTAACTTTAAAAAAAAATGAGACCTCAATACAAGGTCATATGTGAAAGTCATGAGCCTCTAAATTTACAAAAATGAGGATGGGCAAGAGTTGCTGTACAAAAATCTGAATTCTAGAAAAATATGGAAAAAGTTGACAGTAGAACAATGAAGAGTACAAAATTTTAAGCTATTTCAAAAAAAAACACTCAAAAATACCTCTCGATGTTCAAATGGTGGGCTCTTGAAATTTCCCTTTCAAATCTACTTGTTGATCCATGAGACCTGCCAATTTTTATTTTTTATTTTTGGTCTGCACAGTTCGTACAATCGTACCTACTAGCAAAAAATATCACCTTTTAGGGTGACTGTGCCCAAATTGGATAAATTTTATATGGAACTATAGGTTTTGGCACCTTCCAAACGCAACCATGAGGTCCATTTTTCTCAAAAATGCTTTTATTTTTAGGGACCCACTAGATTTAGGTGTGGTGCTTCTGGATCAAACCCTTGCCAATTTTACCTCTTGTGCCCAATTTGGACAAAATTATAGATGATTTTGACTATTTCGAGCACTTTGAACTTTAATTTATGCTTGTATACAAAATCAAAAAATTGATCCTATATCTAGATATTTTTCTCTTGAATATTTAACAATCTATAGATTCAAGATAGCTCTAGTACCATGTTAGAATTAGCTACAAGTTATAATGAATCTAATAGAAAGCATAAATAAGAGATAATAATAATAATAATAATAATAATAATAATAATAATAATAATAATAATAATAATAATAATAATAATAATAAATAATAATAACTATATATCTAAGATAATAACTGAAATAAATAAATAACTCAAATATGATGAATTACTCTGATAATTCAATATAATCTGATATAGAATACACAAATAACCATTGCTTATATAGAGCAAGGTGTGCATGGTAAAGATCAGGGAACTCACATAACACATGTAATTCAATTGATATTTGACTACATGAATAGTGGAGTACAACTCCACACTAACAAAATAGGTGTCCAACTTGTGTAAATGATCAACACAAGTTGACTACTAGTTAAGCAATCTTATCCTATCTTAATCTGAATAGTGGAGTGGAACTCCACTGTAACAAAATAAGTGTCTAATTTAACTACTACCTAAGTAAACTTATCCTATCTGATACAAATTATTAATAAATATAATAAACTAATTATAATAAGTAATTAGTGCACCAAAATAATAAATGCAAGTAAAAGCAATAAAGCAAATAAATGCACCAACATTTGGCTTCATCATTGCCCCATGAAGTGAAGCTATAAATTGATACCTATATGAATGTGTGTCATATGAGGTGGCTCCTAAATTCCATGAATGCTTTTAAATCTTGACAATGTGGCATGGATAGTTAAATGTGTACTAGAAACTAGGCCAATCTTGGCCAACATGGATAAAAGGTGGAGATTAGGCTTGTATGAAAACCACTCCAAAACTAGTGCACTAGGCTTATATGAAAGCCACTCCAAATGTGGAAGTTAGGCTTGGATGAAAGCCACTCTAAAGTGATGCCAACAACCTTTAGATGGAGTAAGGCACATAACTGCTGAGAATACTTGGGTAATATGCTAAACTCAGAAAGAAAAGAAAACAAATATGCTATGTACATTGCCCCCAATCATTGGTGTTTGGAACATGGATTTTGATCTGAAAGTTATACCAACTACCATATCTGAAACTAGAAGTGAGATCTATCATGCCACACATGATGTCCCCTATATCTAGATTCTCTGAGTAAAAGTATATTGAAAACTATTGATTTTGAACTAGTTTAAAAGTACACAACTGTAGCTGAACCTACTTTTCAACCTTCTTCTAGAAAATCTAGTTTTCTTACTTTTTGGATAGGAGCACCAAAAATAAGACACCTTAGTGTCTATCACTATTATCTATGTCCAACACTATTGTCATTTGCTAAAACTAAAAATTGTTCAGGAATCATCACTATTTTTCTAGTTTGTTCTACCTAGTTTGACCTCTGATTGTTGTCTTGAGTGTTTTGGAACTGATTTTTCAAATGGTAGGAGCTCTAATCTCTGTGGAAAAAACCTTTGTTTATTTCCCCCTCTTTTGAGGGTAGGAATGAATACCTGTAATGATTACCCTTAGAAGAAATATCCTTGCAAGTGTGTTATGCTACAAAATACATGATATAGCAATGATAATCAATAAGATGTCTCAAGATATAACATAGTTTGTAAAGGAGATTGATAGATCAATAGGGGTATGCCTAGATAAATATAACAATGTAATAATATGTGCAATGTAATAAATTTAAACTAGAACTAGAAGTCTGGTTAGTTGTTAGTTGGCAAGGAGGGATGGAGCATGATGTCCGTCATGGCATCCAAGATAGCAAGACAATGCATGATGTGGATCATGGCATTGAAAACAATGAGAAACAAATAAGCAAAAAATACACAAATAAATAAGCATACAAGAGTGGCCAAGGGGCCAAGCAAACAAGGGACATGGTCACATGTCACTCAAACTAGAAAGCAAGCATACAAGGCATTTGAAACATACACATACATTTGAAAACATGCAAGGTTGATGTGAAAGCCATAATTACATAGATGATTACAAGTAAAGGACATTGGAAAATGTCTTAAGGTATACACATGAATAGAAGCAAAGGACATTGGTGAATGTCCTAAGGCACATACAGGAGATAAAACAAGAACTAAGGAATGAAATAAGTCTAGCTACACAAAGCAAGAAAGGAAAGTATGTAAAAACTAGAAATACAATCACATCTAACTAATCAAAGCAAGAATGTGAAAGTATACAAGACATGGTAATACAAGATTAGGTATATGCTAAGAAACACACAAGTGCTATATACTAGTGAAATGTCAATAGAGTAATTTGTGTAAGCTAGTAAATAATGTATATCAACATGATAACTAGAGTGTGTGGTGTAGGAATGACATAACCTAGATGGTGTAGTTATGTAAAATATGCCCCCAGTGGGTATATGTATCGATTTATGTCTCAAACGTAGAATTAGCATGTCCCCTCAATGGGTAGAGTGAAGCAATCAAGGAGCTAGATGTCATTGCACACACTCAAAGAAGATCAAGTGAAGCATGGTAATATAGATAAATTGATAAATAATAACATAGAACAAATGTAAGTCTAGTGTAGTGGTAGAAATGTAAAGCATAGATAATGCATATAATCAAAATGTTTTTGTGTTTTTGAATTATTTGAATGTTTTTGTATTTTTGATATAAGCTATGTACTATCAATCATGAAGAGACTATGTAAAAAAAATTGAAAAACTATGTACAAGCAAGCAAAAAGAAACTATGTACAAGTAAGGCTGAGAAGAGATGATACTAATTGATGAGTCTCATGAGAGACCCCCTATCATGGCATCCTATATCAAACAAAGAAATCATGCATGATTGTGAAGCACAAGTGAAAGGCTATGAATATGACTCTGAATATTTGGATTCATTGTTACTATCTTGGAAATCATAATAACCTGTATTGTTTCACTCATCATTATTATCTTGATTTTGAACCAATAGAATGCTAGTGTTGATTTTTATTGTATATGGATCTTTTCCTTTGATAAATTATGTTTGTGAATGAATTGCCTTAGGATGTTCGATAAATCCCAAACCTTGGTGAAAAACATTATCAACTACTAGAATAGAAATAGTAATGCCTTGAGCATGCTTGCCCAACCCTTGACCTTGATAATCAAACTATTGTAGATACTTTTGGCCAAACCCATACTACTTTGATTGTTGAGCCTTATTTTGGAGAGATAGATTTGTACATTTTTCATGCTTTACCTGTGTTTGTGATATTATTTCTTGCTCTAATTTTGATTTTTGATCCTTTTGTTGTTTTGAGTTATGCTTTGGTAACCACTTTTGTACTGTTTTTGGATTTGACCCTTTGTGAATGTGTTCCTATGTCACTATGGAATACTTGACTGATATACCTTGTATAGGGTCCACATTAGCAATTATCTGTTATATATGTGTTTTCAATGCCAAACATGAATCTGTGTAATGCCCATGCATTCTATGATATGCACAATAATATCTAAATTTTGTCACTAGATGTAGAGGAGGTAGTTTGATCAACTTAGATTTAATCAATTCCCTTAGTACCTCAATTGAATTCTTATTTGATCTTTGAATTCTTTGTAAATCACTAGTTGTAGAGTTACTTTATTGTGATTTCTTGTTTTGATATGTAATATTGCTTGCAACCAATTGACTAGGTGAAGGTGCATATATATGATTGGCACTAGGGTGCCTTTGAGGCTTTTGTATTATAATCTAATTTTCCAATGTTGTGATCTTTTCATGTAATAGTTGATTCTATGTTTTTTAAATTTGTAAATAACTTGCTCATACTGGTGATTTGATCCCTTAGAATCTCAAAAGCGCAAACTTTAGTTGCTTCTGATTGAACATGTAAGCATATATGTTGAAGAGGTTTTGAAGAAGCTATAGGTTGAATGTATGCATTAAGAACAATTTGATAGACTACCTCACCTTTTGAAGGGGTGACAACATATACCTGGTTAGAGGGAAAGTAGCTATCACCCTCTTGGGGGAGAGGAGGAGAAGGAAATTGTTTCCTGTGCATAAGATATGACATTAAAACTTGACAGGTGGTTGTTAGAATATGTAGTGGATCCTCTAAGTATGTAAGGATTTTATTCTTAATTGAATTACACATTATAGAGAGATAACATGATAAAGAATAATGCAAATACTCAAAAGTAGTCAAAGAGTTATATGCATCTAGGTAGAAACCCTGCATGTGGGATGAAATATATGTAATTGGAGTTATAAGTTGTATAACAATATGTTTATAAAGATCATTCCACATGAGAGATATCAAACAAGGGATAGAGAGCATCAAATTGTGTACTAATTCATAAATAAGTTTGACATGTGATAAGATATTTATAATATGTTTATCAAGATAGAGTTGGAAATTATTCTGTATGTGTGTGTGTGTGTGTGTGTGTGTGTGTGTGTGTGTGTGAGAGAGAGAGAGAGAGAGAGAGAGAGAGAGTATGCAAAAGAAATATTGAAATATTGTACATTTTTAGCAATAATTTTTTTAATATCATCCCTTATTATGAAAAGTAAGCATGAAAGGGAAAGAATGAAGCTTTGCATTAACATATGGTAAACTTCATCATTCATGTACATGATAGGACCGAGTATGGTCTCCTTATTATTTGCAAGAAATGCAATAAATATGTGTAAATAAGTGAACCATTTTTGCTATTATGTGAAATCTGATTTTAGATGTAAGGTGATACCTCGAGCAAACAAAGGGACCTAGTATATGCAACTAGGGTTTTGAAAAATGATATTATTATTTATTCTTTTGGTAAAATTACTAATAAATTTTAAAATTTAATGTGATTTTTTAATTTAAATATGCATGTAAAAAATCAGAAAATTATTGGAAAATTTGTGATTTAAAGGGACCTAGTATGTGCAACTAGGGTTTGGAAGAAAAATAGTTTTTTTAAAATTTCTTTGAAATTTTAAAAACTAAATTGAATTTCTAATTTAAATAGAAAGTAAAAAATCAAAAAAATATTGAAAAAATTGTGATTTGAAGGGACCTAGTATGTACAGCTAGGGTTTAGAAGAAAAACGTATTTTTTAAATTACTATAGAATTTTAAAAATCAAATTGAATTTATGATTTTAAAATATGCAGGAAAAATCAAAAAAATATTTGGAAAAATCAACAAGGAATTTACCCTAGGGTTTCTAAGGTTTTTATGCATAAACGAAGTAAGTCGGGTTTACCAAATGATTTAACAATTTTAAAAATATTAGTGTATTATTTCTAATTTAGTCAAAGGGTCTAAGTAGTAAAATCGATAAATAAATATGCAATAATTAAGCTACTGATTTGTATAATTTGATTGCAATTTGAACTTTTCTAAAAACAGTAATAAGAGAAAGAAAACAAGACTTAGGTAGAAACTAACTGTGCGACTGAGACAAAGGCTAGAATTAGGACTGAGACACTATCATAAGTCAAGACCTAACCTTCATTTTATGATTGGATAGGAGTATAAAAAATAGGACACCTTGGGCTCTGACATTACAGTCCACTTTTGTCATTTTTGTCTAGAAGACCTAAGCTTTATGGGTTTTGTTTGTTGTATCTCTGAGACCCTACCTATGAAATTTTGACTATTGGATATCCGTAGAACTCCTTGTAGAGATGATTTTGTCTTTAAGCCCTATACTCCATTGTACTTTGACCAATTTTGAGAAAGAGGGGGGGGGTGTTAATGTGTGTAAGATTCACTGAATGTGTATCTACACCCCTTGTGTGGGCATGCTGCCTACATAACAATAATCCAAAAAGGATAAAGCCATATGTAGTTATCCCACTTAATGTGCTTTGTGAAATAGTGTGTATGAAGATGCAAAATGCTAAACTGAGTGTGTTTGAGGTGACTACGGACTAGGGTAAGGATTTGAATAAGTTGGAAATGGTATTGGATGGATGTATGTAGAAAATAGGTAAATATGCTTGAGTAGTCTTACTTATATTCTTTCTTACTTTGTAATATTTGCCAACCCCTTCTAAATAAACTTTGAATGGGATTTTATAGGGATTTATCCATCATGGGTTGAATGTATTCACGTTAGGCTGACAAGGAGGATAGGAACTAAAAGGAAATGATCGTTTGGGCTCAAAATGTGATTGGATAGTGGCACCAAAATTGGGACACCCTAGGGTCCCATGTTATAGTCCAAGTTGGGCGCTATAGTCCTGAGCTGATGGGACCTA
The DNA here is from genome assembly GCA_037957365.1 of Torreya grandis. NCBI lineage: Eukaryota > Viridiplantae > Streptophyta > Pinopsida > Cupressales > Taxaceae > Torreya > Torreya grandis. The sequence continues at coordinate 1,917,631 of JARHVA010002714.1, read as the reverse complement.
GGAGGATGGATCTGTTCTAGAAAGAGGAGTTTGGATTAACTGGGATTAGGTATGGAAGGCTACATATGTCTAGGAATAAGTGAAAAGATGCCTATGAAGGTCATGAAATCAAGTAGGAGGGACCTATGGGATGGATGTCACAAGTCACATTCAAGTTACCAATTTTTGCATTTTATATGACTATAGTATGTGATTTATGTTCATATTTTTATTTTTTCTAAAATTATTATATTTTGGTATGTTACTTTAGTACTCCATTGATTACACTTTACCCATGTAGGTCATATCATTATCATGCTAATACATTACTCACATGCATCCCACTAGGGGCATATTAATTTTGTGTTTACCTTTTCTACATGTTTTTCATGAGGGGAATATTAATAATTTTTATATATATCTTATATCTTGATCATTTGGGGAATCCTATATATTCAAACTTATACATACTAAACTCATGCCCATGTGGTAAAATTTTATCTATGACATACAAGTTTTCATGATGATATATTTCTATGTTAGGTTCCTATTATTTCATTTCCTATCCTAAAAATGATACACATAATCCTTTATTTTTATATATGTGATTCAGAGTTTCATGAATCCCAAATATCAAAAGAGGGGCACAAATTATCCATTCTTATTTCTACACTTAGGCATCATGACACTTCCAAGCTATTTCCTCCTTCATGTGAGAATAATGACATATTGATGTTTTGATCTATACAATACATATGATAATTGTTCCCATCATGGGATGCATTAAGGATACTATCTAACTCTACTCTCTTTTGATGATATCATATTTACTTAGTGTAAAAAAATTATTGCTGAAATTTTACTCATAATGCATGCATGATTAACGTAGGTTTTGAGACTTGGATTTCCACTAGGCGATTCTAAAAATTTACATCCACTCCAAGTGCATTATTTCCAATTTATATATTTTTTATTTCAATATGAGTTATTTATAAACACTTATCCATATATATGTTGTTATTTTATGACTCATATCATATCTACACCAGACTTTGTGAAGCTAGAGACTCACATTCAGATTACTACCAAAATTAGGTGTATCACTTTTAATTATTCTTTTGTTGATTTCATAAGATCATTGTTTATTCATACACTTATTCACATACACATAAATTCCTAACATGTTTTCTGAAGCACATGTTTGTATATCCTAGTACACATGAGCACGAATGTTTGTTCTAGCATAATCATAGCCCTCCATGGTTGAAATTAGGTGATCACTCTTTCCTTTTAACTTTCAGTTCACTTTCATTCCTATATTGACTTTAATAACTACTAAATATTTCAATAATTGAGGTGTCTTATCATAACCTATAGGTAAGAATGTATTTTTTAATTTTATATGCATGCATGCACACACATTAGATTGATAAATTATGTAGACAATCAATATTGGTTTGGGGGTAGTTTTTAATTTTTTTAATTGCATTTTTCTAGGTTACTTGCAAGTTTGTTGATTATCAGTTCACATTAGCCTCTTATTAACACATTGTTACTTATGTCTTGGCCCTAATATTCCATGTTATCCCTATCTCCTTTCACTCTCATCCCTATATGTTTTCATTTGGTTTTGGGCATGTTTCCCTAAGCCATACACATTATGGTTCTTGGGCACTAGGACTACATCATGTATGATTCTGGCGTCCACCTTTATGACCTAATTTTTGGGTCTTCTATGCCTCATGTTCCCTATTTTTCAATCTTTCCTACTTGTTTTGTGTTGGCAGACAACAATTCGGTTATAATTTGAATTTAAGAATCCTATAAATACATAGGTGTATTAGTGCATATATGAGATGTGATGAATGAGTGATAAGTGAAAATTATAATCAAGAGTGAAGCATTTATTGAATATATCTATTGTGTTATAGTATAATTAAAGAATTTAGAGTAGATTTAAATCAAAATTTGAAGCCTTTTATCTTCTTGTGAAAATTGTTCATTCTAACATGAAGATTCATTTTGGACAGGGATTGCATTCATGAATTTATTGTTGAAGTGCATTAATTGTTGTTTTCCAAAATGATTCAAAACTAGGGGCCTAATAATAATGGATGGATAACATATGCCCCCATTGATCCCCTATTTTTTATTTTTTTATGAATTGGTAGGTTTGTAAATAAGAAGAGTAATTTCATAGAGATTTACATAGAATTCAATAAAAGAGTAAAGTTTTCATAACACTAGAGTAGACGAACAAGTTTGTCAAATTGGATTTCAAAATTTATAGTTTTCTAGAACCATTACTTCAAGGTGTTGGCAGTGGGCACTGACATTGTTGGGAGTATGTACTCTTAAAAATTCTCTTTTCATCCCAAGTTTTTAATATTTTGTTTAGCCTCGCCTTATAGATCTATTTTCTATTATATATTTTTGACATTTGTCCCTAGACTTGCAAAAAATTAAATATTCTTCTAAATCCCTCACTAGTCATTTATTGTTGATTCTATAATATTTATTATTTTAATTAGGGTTGATATTATTTTATTTGATTTAAACTAGTTAGGTATTGTTGCATTGTGTATGGGTAGATGTATTTTGTTTTGATATAAAATCACTTTTCCCATATCACAATCACTAGTGTATATGCTTCCAAGATGAAATCTTTCTATGTTAGAAATCATTGGGTTTATATCTTATCTTTTACATAAAAAGTGTAATTATTTTATTTTGAGATATGTGCTTCATAGGTCCATCCCACATATCAAAAAGGGGGCATAGATTCCACTCATTATATTCAGCCAAACTATGGGCATTCAAAACAACTTTCATCTTTGTAGAGGGAACATTTAAATTATAATTACTTCTAGACATACCACAAACACAACACACAAGATATATTTAGGTTATTACTTAGCCTTGTTTTTTTAGTACTCAAAATATTATTTTAGTTTTTTTATCGCTAAAAATGTATGCAATATTTAGCACAAATTCATAGGCATTTGATCTCATATGGGTATAATTAGATCTTTAGTCAAATTAGGTGTATTGCTTTTTGTTTTTCTTTCTAAATTTCAACATATTTTTTTTATTATTAGTACTTATCCATGTGTAAATTTTCTTGCAAGATTTACAAGTCTATTAGAGTTTGTATCAAGGGCTTTAGGGATAAAATCTTGTATCCATAACATAACCATGCCATGCATATATTATTTTGATATGGACGCACACACATCAAGTGGAAAAAATATGTAGACACCTACAAATATCCCTTAGGTATTTACTAGTTGTAAAATTGTATAATCTTAGGGTGCATATGCATTTGTTGATTATCAATCTAAACTAGGCTTTATTGACAAGTTTTGGTTATTTTATATTGTCTCCTCCTTTCTTCTCTATCCCCTTCTCTCTCATTTCCCTCTCTCTTCCCTTATTTCTGGTGGTCCCCATTGAAAAATATATAGTACATTTTTAGGGGCCTTGGATGTTTTAGTTTGTTGGGATCTTGCAAAGGTTTTTTGGTCCATCTAGTCCACTTTTTCAATTGTTTGATGTCAGTTTGAGTACCAATAGGCTCCTAATTTTAATTCAACAATTTTGTAAATAAAAAATATCTTAATACATTTTTTAATTTGATTTGATTAGGGTAAATGCTTTTAAAACCAAAGCTATGAAATGGATAAATGATTTTGATCAGAGTTATAAACTGGCATGGGACACAACCCGGGGCCTAGACCCCACAACAAGAAGAAAAGGCAAAAGCAATGAAACTAAATAGTGAGCACAAAGGTAGACATCCACATCCCATAAAAGGATCACACAAACAAAAGAAGAAGAAAAATAGAGGAGAAAATGCGAAACAACAACAAAAAAATAGCAGAGGGAAAAGAAGCATAAACAACAAGGCTTGCCAAACATCAACACAGACAATAAGACATAGAACCAAATGCGAACCAAAAGAAAGAGCCCAAGAATGAAAACAAAAAAACCTTACCCACAAACCAAGGCTTGTCAGCCACACACCCCAAAGGGCTTATCCACAAGCTGAGGTTATTCATCTCCCATGACTAGGAGAGGAGATCCTCCAAGGTCCATTGGGAGTCATTAATGATTAGAGAGACTACTACCACCCTCAACAACTCCACCTTTGGTCTACGCCCTTTCTTCTTCGAGGAAATGCCCATATCAACAAGTTTTTTGGAAGCCCTGGGGGAGGAAGACCAAGAAGCACCCCCTTGAGGGGGGGCCAACATAGAGAATGACTCAACCTTCGAGGTAGATTTCACAGGGATAGGGAAGGGCCCAAGTGGGAGAGAGGGAATCTCAGTAAGATGGGGGGGAAATGAGGGAGGGGGCATGGAGCTCAACCCTAAGACAACCCTTAATGGCACTCTTCTTCGCATGAGAACCTAAGTGAGAATAAGGGGAGTGGTAGATCTTTTTATGTTATCCCACGTGAAGTCTTGGTCATGAGTCCCACCTTTCTTCTTCCAAACTTATTGAAGACGCTAACGGGGCTTAGAAGGACACCTAGAGATGCGATGGCCCAATAGGTGGAAATGAAAGCAACGGAAAGGGAGGCCTTCATAGTGGAGATGTTGAGTCCATGAACCACGTGAGGAGAGCAACTTAATCAAAAATGAGATTGGTTTGGAGAGATCAATGTACACAGAAACTTGGATAAAGTTGAGACCCCAAGACGTTTCATCAATTTTCATGAATGAACCAACTTTGTCCATCAAGAGTTTGATGAAACTCTCTTTTCTCATCACTGGAGGGAGAGAATAAAGTTGTAACCACATCGAAACAATTGTGATTTGAATATGGTGGAGTGAGAAAAAGGGGTGCCAAGGGTAAAAGAAAAAAAAAGTTCTTATAGAACAAGGGACCAGATTCCACACAAATTCCATGTCAACTAGGCTCCAAAATTCCACCAAGAAAAATCCCAACACATAACCAAGAAAAAGAGGGTGAAGCGATGGAGCACCATGCCTTGGAGGCCCAAGCTTAAAGCGCAGAAAGAGAGAAGTACAAACCCATGCACTTCCCAAACATGGATTTGTTACCTACTTCAACTTCCATCTCAAGCAAGAGAGAGTTGGGGATACCCAGTTCAGGGTCAAAAGTGACAACATGAATTTGAACATCACTCAACATAAAATTCATCACTGAGGACAAGGAAGACAAGCATGATGCATCCGCTAGAGGAAGAACAACAAACCTAGACCCAGAGGGAATCCAGGATTTGCAAAAGTCCATACAGTGATGGAAAGGATTAAAGGCATTCTTGCACTTGGTGAACACCCAATGAGTCTGGTGAGCACCAGTCAGAAAATCCGAAGCTAATTTATCCAAAATGAGAGAAGTAGCAATCGAATCCTACATCAATAGAATACATGTTGGGCTCGACTCAACTTTATCACCTCTGAAAGAGTTTGTTGAAGCATTAGTTATAGCCAATAAGACGCCATTGCCCACCAATAGAAGATGCTTACCCTCGACCACAACTGTAACCTTTGCGAAATCAAAGTCCACCCTCACCAAACTGCCCCCAGAGACAAAAAGCTCCCGAACAAAAGAAAACGAAAGAAGAAAATCTACGGCCACCGCCCCAAAGACACAATAGTCTTAATACCATTACAACCTTTACAAAAAAAATCTAATAAATTATCTAACATTTACTTTCACAACAATTTTTGAAATTTAAAAAAAAAAAAAAAAAAATTAAATTAAAAAATCAAATAAACATTTAAAAGCCATTCCTTATAACACTGAAGTTCAAAATAACGACGCATTGACATCACATATAGTTTCCGGTCACGCTGCGACAGTGACAGCTGGTCCTCAACAAATACCGTCCGTCACAATGACGTTGAACTACACACCAAAACAAAAGAAGATCCGACAACCATTTTCTTTTTCCAAAGGCACTCGACTGATAGTGTCTGTTGCCGTCCACGGAAATGAACTTTCCCGGCACTTTTCTGGTGGCCACGCACTTTTTATTGATTTAACATTTCTGAAAATATTAAACGAACTTGGTGGGCTCATCATTTTAGATTTAAATGATTTTTTAATCGCATCGCGCAAATAAAATACGCGTTGCTACGTGGTAACACAACATTATTCGATCCTCTTGAAAGAAAAAGAAAAAGAATAATAATTTACTTATGTTGCTTCCTTCCTTAAGGGGTCCACCATATTCAACACTCGTTCCTTGCGCTAATTTCCAACTTCCAACGATAAGATAAAGAGAAGATCATAATGATGATATTAAGTTATAACTTTTAGTGGGTTAACATATTTCTTGTCACATAGAGTGGTTAGATGAGTATAGGTAAACCATTTTATATCTGCACATCATGAGCAATATCGTTGGTGTAATAATCAATTGACGTAAAGATGGGTACAAATTGTTTGGAAAAACGCTCACATAATACCAAGTTTAAAATAATAATAAAGGGGTGTAAAGGATAACGAGAAAGTTGTAATCAATATTATATCGAAAATATTAAGGAAAATATTTTAAGAGAATTTTTTTAAAGAGATTGCTTCCCAAAAAAGAAATATCTATTGAAAGACATAATATATGTTAAATATTTGACGAAATAATAAATTAAGTTCTCTACAAATATTAAGCTCTTGAATATTTCAAAGGATGTTGGGATACCTCATTCATCTTATTTGCATTCATTTTCTTGTACGATAGCATGGATTTCCAATGATGACTATGATGAAGAACTTGAACCTTGTATAGTTTACTAAATTTTGATGAAATGAAAACTCTCGTCCGTAAACTTGAACACAACTTGAATAAATTTACATGTACAATGTTAGAACAAAATCAAATTATTAAGGAACAAAAATTGTGACTTGAAAAACATACAAATTAGATTACCATGCAACGTAAACAAATTTGACAATTTTAAATGACACTAGCAAAACTTAATTCAAATATTACTATTCAACAAACACAAGTTACTTTCGTTGTTATTAAAAATATTCAAGAAATAATCCTAGCAATTAGGGAAGATAAAAAAGGGCCTGCAACCAAGACTGAGTCTGAACAATCATTGGATCAAATATTTTCTGGGAATTCATAAACCCCACCAATATTTGGCGCAACAATTCAAGATAGACTTGAAGAACAAAACCAATGAAAATTCAATATTTTAAACCCTAGAGTTATACATCTTAGTAAGCAATATGTCACTTCAACAAGAGTTAAAAACTTCCTTCAAAAAAGCTTAGAAATTAGAATGTACCAATAGAGAAGGCATGGTATCTACTTGATAACTCTCTAACCATTAGATTCTATAACATGAATGATAAGTTATTTGTTTTAAAACTGAAAAGTAATATCAAAAGTTTTGTTCCAAAGGTATACCTTGATGAGGGTATTCATAGGCAGCGATATGAAGAATTTACATGTGAACAGTTCAAACAGATTGAAACCAAAAATAAAAGTAAATTGGTTGTTATAAGAAATGATAAATCTACAATTTGTGAGAATCCACTCTTTTGGTGGAAAAATCCATGGCCTAATAAAAGATCACAATGCCATAGCTTTGCCCCCCACACATCTATCTTAAATGCCTTATGGAATTATGAAGGTTCTCTTTTCTTCTTTCTATATTCTTCAAGTGATGTCGTCCAAGGTAAAGATTTCATCTTCTTCGTAGAAACCTATGAAATAAGAAACAAGCCTCTACCAAAATTCTTTAGATTCATATGGTTATCCAAATATATGATATCTCTCTGCCATAACTCTTAAGGTTCAAGTGGTACTACTTTCTTTATACAAAACCTTTTACACTTTAAAATTTGTGTGGAGGAATTTGAATACAATATTATAAAAATATGGATATAGTTGACAACCCAAAAAAGTCATGAATAGCCAAAAAAAAATTCATAGTCTTATTGGACACTATCATTGATAAGAATATAGTGAAGATATTACAATCAAATCTAGATTAAAAATAGAGTGAAATCATTCATTTACAAACAAACACAATATGTCCTTATCTCAATGACTTCTCAGGTTAATAAGGCATTTAGTGATTCATAATGTCAAACAAGAACATTATATGTAGCTATCCAAAACTCAAAATAAAATTTACAAGACCTTGCAAACCAATTAAAGACTGCTATAACCATAAGCTTCTAAGTATAAAAATAAACATTATTGCAAAATAAAACCGAACGTACAATCATACCTTAACATCAAATGATTCCAATATTACATTGTAATATCCATTGAAAAATAAATCTAACTATTATTTACCAACAAAACTATGTCTGTATAATATCCATTGAACAACAAATCAAAGTAGTGTCTACCAATAAAACTATGCTTTTATAGAAAACAATCATAACCCATATCCCCTAGTATGTCATTGCGAATGATATATATCCAATCATGGATCTAAAAGTATGTCCTCTAAACCATTTATAATAAATATAGCTACCATAAGCTCAAATGCCATTGCCAATGGTCAATATCCAATAATAAATCTAAACGAATGTCCTCTCAGCCATATATAACAATAAATATAGCTACCACAAGATCGATACCTCCATATTATTGGTACTAGTTTCATATTCAACAAAATATGCATGCAAACAACTAAATACATTTAACATAATACCAACCATAGAAGATTGCGTAGTGCACAAAATGAGCTCATCCGTTAGTGGTAACCAACTACGACTAAACATAAACAGTCACAAAATAGTAAACATGATACAATATTCATGGATATTTCATAAGAGTTCATCCTTATGCCAACTAAGGTCAAGATGGTTTTGAAATGACCTCACCCAACAATGGGTTTCCTCGGTAGCTGTATGTTTCTCATTCAAACAAATAATTTATGCAATATAATCCCAAATGTAAATGTATGTTTACTTCCAATGACAGTGAAGAGTTCCAAAGAAATGGAATGCCTTTCCTGCAGCCTTTTCACCCTTTTTGGTTTTCACAAGTAGCAGTATCGAATAACATGCATGAAGTAAAAACCATACAACTTACTTGTTTGTATGTGAAACCCTTTTTCCTTTCATTTTCTTTCCTTTCCCCTTTACCAAATCTCCCTTCTTGGATCTCACTGTATTAATTTTCCAATGCCCCAAATAATAGGTTTCTGATTTCTTTTTATCCATCTTTAATATTCACTTTCCACTACTCACATCTGCAGTTCCTTTACAAAGAACTCAATATTCTTCGTGACTGCAACAATGACTTGTAGTCCCTCTATTTTTCCATAGCCGAAATCCCAACAAAATCTATTCAAGCCTCCATCATCTCATGGCTTTCCTTCCCAAACTCGAGTGCAAATACATGCAAAAGTAATCAAATCCCTAATCACTATGATTAGGTCATTCTATTTACATCGAGTATCAATGCAATCTATTTTCCAAGGTCTTCAACGACCTAATGAATAATTATGATTTTTTTTTTAAAAGTCCAAGCATAATCATAATAATTCTTAGGTATATGTTGACCTTAAAAATTATATGACTGTGCCAACCTGCAAGCAATGTTTCATATCATCATAATAATTAAAAAAATTACGGCTAAGTCCCATTATAGAAATAGTAAACTAACATAGTACAATTTATAAAACACCATATGTGACTTTAAAACAAAAATTAAAATAATATACACAACATAGGGAGGTTCACATCATAGGGTAGAAAAACAAATAAGTTTCAAGGATCTCATTCATTTATCTTTTGCAATCATTTACTTATATGCAAAAAAATAATTGTGTCAAATGAGATGTTTCATGTCGGAACCTAGATCAATATATTTGTTATTACCTGCAATCATAAAAAATGACATCAATGGTACCAACACAATGCACTATAATTCAATTTAAATTTTAAAACCAAACTGCAATCTTTAATACTATGCTTGTAACATCATATAAAATGTTCATGAAACCATAAAACTAGTACCAATGTCTCAATAATCCATCCAACATCAAAACAAGAATTTAAAGTAAAACATGTTTGGGTAGGTTATGACACAAACTCAAAGCATGTTTAAATTCCACACACTCAAAGGGAGGACATATTCAAATGTCCACGCACCAAAAAAACAACACTTAGGGCATTATGCCCAACAAATAAGGAACATCTTCAAATGTTCCACAGTCAATAATATGTTGCAAATAAGAAGTACACTCAAGTAAGTCATATGAAGAGATAAAGTAAGTGAAATATAAGAAACTAGCATAAGCATGTTATACCGGTCCCTGCATACATATGTTAGCAAAATATCATATATAATAACATATCAAGTACACTATGTAAGATAGTAACTTGAGTATAAGAATGTGTAAATTTTAGTATATAAGCTCAATGTGATAATGGAAAATGATCATAAAATAATAGAACCTATGTCAATCATAACTAAATAAAAATAAGTTGCTCCCAACGTAGTGTGTCACTCAGCAAAAGGAAAGGTCTAACATTTGCATCCTCATGTCTCATTGATCTAATATATGCCTATATCATACTCAAGTAACTGTGAAACATGTGTGTATAGAAATGCTATGGCATCTACAAAAATAAATAAAAAACATATGTAAAGGCTAGTAAACATGTGAAATACCATAATTTTTTCGTATTTTGGTTTTATTTGAATATTTTTATTTTTTATTGAATATTTATTTATTTTTTTGGATGTTTGGAAAGAGAGAGTTAGTTGATTATCCTAACTAAGGTATTTCATAGGGTGATCTATACTATGAATATGGTACAATAAATCGGTTGTGTTACCAAGGATCATGTATATGTGCCAAATATGGATTTGGAGAATTTATAATACTCTGTGTATGGTGCATAGGACTCTATGATTGTGAAACAATATTAGAAGTTTTAGTGATTCATAGAACCCATTATTTAGTGTTATGTGATTTCCTTGGTGTACTTCTGGCTAGGCCATGGAGTCGTAAATGAGGACCTTGTAGAATCAAATATATATCTTTGATTTAAAGGCCTCTCAAGTATTGGTTACCTAGGAAAAATATTATCCTTTTGCTTATCGTTTTGTTCATGATTAACCTTAGTAGGTTGTATAATTAGTTGTCATGGAACATATTTTACTTATTGCAATGGATATTCATATTGAATCGCTAAAAATGTAATTACCCTATTGGCATGAAGATATTAAAGATAACCATGTACTGTTAAAGGTACTGCATGGAGCTTATAAATCCAAGATCATCCTAATAACATATCAAATACTCATGTATGTGGTATAACTAAAAATATTATGGTCATATGTGCTGGACCAAATTATAGAGACAAATAAATTCTCACCAAAAACTTCTTATGTCTTCCCATCAAATTATTTGACCATCTTAGTCGAATGGAATAAATCCCAAATGTGTGTGTGAGTAATGTCATGGTACATACATTCTCATTATAACCATTATCAACCATAACACTATGTATAGATTCATGATCAATATGTGTTTTGATAAATAAGGAATGAAGATCTGAGTCATCATCCATAATATCATGTCATCAAATGAAATGGAAGGCCTTTGAACCATAAGAGGTATCTCACATATAAATATTTTAATAATTCCATCTAATGGGTGCCCATAATGTGGTGGAGTATGTACATGATATTCCATTTACAGTTTTGGTGTTTCCTTAGAATGATCTTGTAATGGATTGCTGATTATATTATGATTTTGATGATCATTAGGTTGTGATCTTAAATCCTTTAGTGAATCCCCAAAGGTGGTTTGGTCACTATAAATAAGGTCCTATTTCTTATGCTTCAATTCAAAACCTATTTTGATCACATGATTATGAGGGAGTTATTTTCTTGTTCGTATCAAATTGAAAAGAAATGCTTACAATATAAAACCCAAGCACATATCCTTGGATTGAGAAATATCAAGAGAGAGCATAAAAAAGTGTAATAAAAGATAAATAATATGATTTTACCTTCTCTTTTGGATATCTCTCTCATTCTGAAATGCAAGTTTGATTATCTTGGATATAGTGCTTGAGGTCTTGGTAAATGTCACAACATTATTCCAACATCATCTCCCCTTGCATTATGCATCTTTTGATTGAGCACTGAAAAACTTGGTGAAGATTTTTCTTGGAGTTTTGGCAAAGTAACTCTAACACAAAAATCTTGTTGAAGAAGATGAAGGTCACAATTTATAGATTTGAATTTCAAATGTAAGAAATTGATCCAAGATACATATTAATGGTTAAGCATCAATTCTCATAAATGTTAGAAGGTGAATTTGTAAGAAAATCTATTAATGGAAGTATGGAGTATGTAAGAGTTTTAAATTATGAAGATATTATGTATGTAAGAGGTTTATAAGAGCATGTCGAGTGTGTAAGATCATGTCATACCTTTTTGTTGCACACTTACCTTAGTGATGTCATCTTTGGTGAGGAAATAATCCAAATTTGATTTTAAAAATAGAAAATTCCAAAAAGCTATTGAATTTCTCATTATATGGGAATTAGGCCTAATTATAAGAGTTAATTAGCCATGGGAATTAATATAATTTTTTCAACATTGTTTACCAATCAAACATTCCATTTAATTGTCATATGGTAACATTTGTAAAGTGTCAACTTGATTCAAGATGTTGTTGATAATTTTGATGTTGTGTTACGATGAGTTACTCCAATTATAGACATGTCATCATGAGTCATGATGAAATAAGTATTTTTGTAGATCATTTGGAGCAATTGGTAATTTCCAATTAAATTCATGTGTTATTATGCAAAGTTGTTATGAATATAATTTGGATATAGAAGTGATGAAATTGGAGTGTCTACACATATGTTTGTAGAATTCCAAACACATTGGTGGTAGTCAAAATAAGCATGTACATCATATCATTTTGGTATATGTCGACTCATATCAACCACCATAGGAGGTGGAAAAGATATGAGATGACTTTCCACTAGCTTTGGAAAGAGCAAAGCTAGAGACTTAGGTAATCATGTAAATTTTCATTTAGGTGCATTGGATAAGATAAGTGGATTAGGTTGTTATGACACTGTATTAACCATTTTAGTTGCTTACTTTTTAGCCTTATTAGGTCTTACCTAATATCTCGGTTTGAGATGAAACTTGGTAGTGGATGTAGTTAGTGTGTTTGCTACATACTTAAGTTTATTCAATGAAATAAGTTTCATTTATCTATCTTGAAAAATATGGCATAATTCATCTAATGATATAAACTTATTGAAAATAATAGACTTGTGTAAAGGAGCAAGAAAAATTTGCTTAAAGATATATTGAAGTTATTTATCTACCATTGGATTTTTCATTTTGGCCAACATTGTCTTATACCTCAAGACATATTCATTAATAGGCTTATTGGTTCCTTATTTGATTTTGGAAAATTTGTGCATATGACATATTTTTAGTAATGTTTCTTGAGAAACATGTTATAAATTGATCTAATAGAGGCTTGAATGATCTTATTGATCTAATAGAGGCTTGAATGATCTTATTGATTATAATTGTATATCTTAGAACCATCTTAAATCATAGTCATTTAGGCTTCTTGAAAATAATTTTGTGAAAAGTTTATCATTGGAAGCATAGTCAAGATATTATGCACAAAGGAGTGAATATGCTTCTTAAGATCACCCTTTGTTAGAGGTACAAACCACCAGGGGGGTGAATTAGTGGTGGAAAAAAATCTAATTCAATTTCCAAACCATTTAAACACTTAAGCATTCAATACAACCATTCATGAAGCATTCAAGATGTTTATAGGAATGACCAAATAGATAATGCAAGATTAAACACACAACACAAGATTTATGTGGGAAATCCTCTTGGGGAATAAAACCCACTCTCAAACCTATAAACACATGGACTAATTATCCTATAAGATGATCACAAACATGAGATTGGTCAAGTCCTTCTAACTAAAATTTAGTGAAACACCTATTTCAAAAGGAGCACCTTCCCTTAGGATGATCAAGTCATTTTGACCACCTGTTGGTCAATTATTTTTTATAGGCTTTAGTGAAACACCTATTTGACAAGGAGCACCTACCCCTAAGATGTTCAAGTCCTTCTGACTACCAGTTGGTCAAGTCCTCTTAACCTAGATGTTGAGCATCCTCCCAACACCTATGTAATGAACATCTCCTAATCACTAATTTCCTACCAATCTAATGGAGATATAATGTATATCATATCTCTTCAACTCTACACACTACATAGTCCCCAATCTAATCCACCTCTCAAATCAACCACCAAGCTCACACATACATCATCTATCCTTCACTCATACTCAATATTCAAACCTATAAGATCATTATATTTAACATCAAAAATATAACCTATAGGTCATACACATAGTCATCAACCTACTCTGATCTACAACCCATCTACTGGGCACACACCCTTTTTCCTTTACTTCGCTCTTTAATTCTCACATACACCTCTTCTCTCAAGTCTAGAAATCACCACCTTTGATTTCACCTTTTATATATCCATCAAGAATATCATGTTCACAACCTTCCTTATTGGCCACAACACATGCCTTCACTGTTAAGGCATTTACATGGGTCATCTTTAAGTAGTACCCTCTTTCAAATAGGCCTAAGTGTCCTTTTAGGTCGTATGAAGACCCATTCACCTCTTTGACACTTCTTTGAGCAAAATTAGAACACAAGAACACTTTAACAATACATATACCCATGTAACATGATCTATAGGTCCACCTTAAGTGACAACATCCTTCTGCTACAACATAATTAGACCAAACATCATTTTGTATATACGATCACTAAGAATGAACACACAGTCAAATTAAAAGCCTTTGACCATATAGAATGTGGATTGATAAAACCTCAAAAATCTAAAAAAATGGTCCTCATAAATTATAAAACATGATCCAACACTTAGTACATTTTAAAACATTGAAATATCATTAAGAACAACTCAATTACCCTTCTCGGGTTACTTGCAGAGCATGAACACATACATAGTCAAATTTGGAGATCCATATTGTTTATTTTATAAACAATTAAACATTATAAATATGTGATATAGATGAACCATGAAGTTATATATAACTTTTCATTTTACACCATGATCAAATTATGCATATATCAAAATTTATAACACAAAAAAGGTAGATTGGTCTTCCCTCACAAATTTGAATATTTGAATTCCAACGATCACTGAGCAAATGTTAAAATTCAAATACTTTATCAACATCTCATGACCTCTCATAGATTGAATGAATATGCATCATTTATCTCCCTTGAAAGTGTCTTTTTATTTACCTTTGATTACTATTAAACATCGATCACTTGTCATCATCTCGCTGCTTCTTTACAATTTGAATCAAACATGCTCTGTCAATCTCTACAGATTAACTAGGTCTTTATATTGCAACACTCATCATTAGATATAGATAATAAAATAAAATATTATTCCACTTGGAATATCTATGTTCATTTCACACATATTGACTCTTTTATTTGACCCACACCATCGATCTTTTGATTGCATGATCGATTACAAACTGTTGATCTTCTGTCCAAGCTCTGTGAATGTGACACTTGTCACTAACGCATTCATTCTTTGACATATTGAATTTTATATACATAATTAGATCAATATATATGATTTAAAATTCATTATTATATCTATTGACTAATGACCTTAGATTTTAGAGTGTTTAAACTTGACGGTCTCTATCCAGTCACAGTTTACAAAAGCAATTTTGAAGCTTTATAACTTGAGCTAAAAAACACTTCAATAGTCCAAATTTTCAAGGGAACTTGTTGGAACTATATAAAATATATCCATGAAATAATTTGACCTTTTTTGAATTTATAAGTGCCAAAAATAAATTCTCAAACTCTCTAGTTCGTCCATATCTTCATGACATGTAGTGATAGTCTGACTAAGTATGGGAACATAGTAAATTCTGTTTGAGAAGACAAATTTTCCCCTTAATAAATTTTGTTGCACTCAATAACATGTCCTAAAATTTTGACCATAGAAACTTGGGAATAATTTGATCAAACAAATATGACCAACTCCATCTGACTCATCTATATGTGGCAATGGTGATGTTAGTAAATTGCCTACTCAGATTCTTCTCTCATAAAACCAATTATGCCAAGATGAACATAATAAAGAACCAGATGAATACCATAAACTTATAAAATATTTCCAATCATCCTTGACCTCTGATAGGACCCATCACACATGATCAATACTTTAGACCCATTCCTAATCATGTTAAAAATGAAGATCAACCAAGCCTACTTCAGGCATACTAGGACAAGCATACTACACACTTTGTCATGGACACTTAGATTATCAAGAAAATTCATCCACTCACATAGACACTTCCATGACATCAATGACAACTCTCCAATAATATCCCCCTTTATTATTGATGTCAACACCCATCATGTAGTTGACCTTCCTTTTCTCTCTTTAAGCACTCTCACAATAGGAACCTTCTCCCCCTTTGACACAATGACAAAGTGGGCACAAACTAATCCTGAGGACCTAAAAAGACCACCTATAGGAGAGAAACACCTTATGAAGATGATATAAAATCTTCCTTAACTTGAGCCTACCTCTTTTTACCATGACAACTTCCTCTTACTACATGCCAACACTCTCTTTAACCAAGCATGTAACCATTGAAGAAATAATACACAAAATATCTAAAATATAATGGAACTCACCAAGACACACATAAGAGGGAATCCCCCTAAGATCTCTAAGCCAATGCACCTCTTGAAAATCTTCAGATCTTCATACACCATTAAGAACCACCACATAGGATTACTAGCTTTCTCTCTCAAGCCACCTCTAGAGCAAGCTCATGAACTTGTTACTCCTCCTTAACCAAAAGACCTTTTATTGATTTAGAGATAAAGAAATGACACCCAAAACTTTTATTAGATACTCAAATGTATCTTTTGATAATGGTTTGGTCATAATATCTACAATTTGCTCTTTTATAGGCACACACTCCAACTTAACACTTTGATTACTCACTTGTTATATAAAAAAAATGATATCTAATAAGAATGTGCTTAGTTTTTGAGTGCATAAAAGGATTTTTTGAGATACTAATTACACTAGTATTATCACAATAGATAAGACAATGTTCATTTTGTCTTACCTTATAATCTTCCAAACTTCGTTTTATCCACATGACTTGCATTCAATAAGAGGCAACTACTCTATACTCAACTTTTGCAGTTCATAGAGACACTGAGGCTTACTTCTTTCTTAGCCAAGACACCAAGAATTTTCTCATGAAGAAGACCCCACCACTGGTACTCCTATCATCCACACATTTTGCCCAATCTACATCAGTATATGATTTCAAAGTGAATTCTTTACTCTTGGGATACCATAAACCATACTCTATGGTGCCTTTGAGATACCTCAAGATCCTTTTGACTACTTTCAAGTGAGGTTCTCTAGGATCATCTTGAAACCTTCCTATAAGACCAACTACTTACATGATATCAGGCCTAAAATTAGTAGATTATGAAAGACTTCCAATCATGGATCTATATAAAGTTTGTTCAACTTTTGGTGAGTCATCTAGTTTACTTAACTTATATTATATGATCATTAGAGTACACATTTGATTATAAACCATCATGTCAAACTTCCTTAGCATATCCTTGATGTATTTAGCTTGTTAAATGAATATCCCTGCATCAAGCTGGTTAATCTACAATCTTATGAAGAAAGAAATTTCTCCCAACATTGACATTTTAAACTCAATCCTCATAGTATCTACAAACTCTCTACTTATATTATCATTGTCAGATCCAAAAAATATGTCATCAACATATACAACCACTATCAATTGATGATTTCCATCTATGTTAATGTATAAATTACTATCAGCTACCCCTTTTTTAAAACCTTGACTCAAAGGATTCTTGTCTAACCTGTCGTACCAAGGTCTAAGAGCTTGTTTAAGACCATAAAAAGCCTTCTTTAGTCTACACAAAAAATATTGATTATTTGACATGAAGTATCCTTCAAGTAACTCAAACATAGACTTCTTCTTCTAAGTTGCCATTCAAGAACACATATTTCACATCCATTTGATATACCTTAAAAAATTTAAAACTTGCATATGCCAAGAAGAGTCTAATTGATTCTATTCTTGCCATAGGAGTAAAAGTCTCATCAAAATCTATTCCTTCTACCTAAGCATATCCTTTACACACTAATATAGCTTTGTTCCTTATGACTTCTCTTTTCTCATTTATCTTATTTTTGAAAACCCACTTAGTACCTATCACGTTTTTATCTTTTGGCCTAGGAACCAAATCCCATGTTTCATTCTTTACTATTTGGTCAAGTTATTCATCTACTGAACCATTCCAACTTTCATCTTTGATAAATTTCATGAATGTTTTGGGTTCAAACATGGATAAAAAATTTGAGTCATTTTGATTATGATTGATCAACATTATCCTTCTAGTATGCAAACTTGTACTAATATTCCAATAACTTGAGAGATTGGATGATCTTTCTAAATTCTTCTAGATGGAGCTTTAGAGTCTTGTCTTTCTTCCTCCTTTTCATCTTCATCATTTGTTTGAATAGATAACTCATCATTGTTTGAAATATAATTATGAATTGAGTCACTTACCTAAAATTTTGGCTTCTTAACTCTACTTGTCTCATCTATCCTTACATTTGAACTTTCAACAATCTTGGGAAGTCTCTTGTTGAAGCAAATATAGGTAGTACTAATATAAGAGTAACCTAAGAAGATACCCTCATCAGACCTTGAATCAAATTTTCCTAGATTCTCTTCATCTCTTTTGATGAATCACCTGCTCCCAAACACTCTAAAATGTTTGACATTAGCTTCTTTATTATTCCATAACTCATAAGGAGTCTTATCACTATTTACTCTTATTTGACACCTATTTAGGATGTAAAATGAAGTGTTGGCTACTCTTCCCAATAACCATATGATAATTTGGAATCTTGAACCATGGTTCTACTCATCTCTTGAATAATCCTATTCTTCCTTTAAACAACACCATTATGTTATGGTGTTTATGGATTGAAATCCACATTTTGTTATTTTGGAATAGTTTATCTTTTACTTCAAACTTGTTCAGTATAACTAGCCATTGCTTGGCACCTTCTATCAATTTTCCATTTAGCCTCTTCCTTTCTCGGGCCTTCTTTTTAAAATTTTGCCTCAGTATTGACCTCCATCCACTTTTTATATGTGATAGTTTAACACTCAACTAGATTGAAGAGGCTCTTATTTTACTTTGATGGAGCACTAGCTTGACACGTGGTATCATAGCATTCTTCAAAGCCATTTCCTTTTGGATTAGACCTCCAAGCAACACTATTGGCCAATTGGTAAATAAATGGGACCCATTGAGCTATTTACTTGGTGAACATGGTTTTAACACATGGTGCCTTCATGCTCAATTTTGTAAATAAATGCTAGACTTCCCCTAGGAGGAAAATCTACTTTACACGTGGTGTTCCCACACTCAACCTTACCAAATAAGTGCCCATTTTCTTAGGAGAAGCACCAAATGGACATGTGTTATCTATGTGCTTATCCATGAGTGGATTTAGTCTAGCAAACCTTGAAGCTATGCCATTTTTTAGTCATAAAATATTAAAGGGGACCCACTAGTTGGTCATAATAAGAAGGAGATGAGCCTCGACATGTGGCATCCCAGTGCTCATCAAATTGCCAAAACTTTCTTATCAGATAAATGAGTTATGCCATTGGCCAAGGCAAGTGGATCCCCATCCCTAAAGACATAGTAGAAACATCTCTAAATAAATACATGTGGAATCACTACACCCCTCTTAAGCATTGTGGGCTTAACAAGGCAAAGTGGTCATGTAATATCCAAGATCTAGAGGCTAATTACACTCATGAACTTGAGTCCCTCATTCAGTTAAAATGACATCATCATGGGTACGAGTGCTGGGATATCCAAGTTCCATTCCCATGAGAGGCCATCTCACCTATATATTCTAGGCTATTTCCTTTTGGAAGGGGCTAGTTACCATTTTGCTTGTATTAGCTATTTTTGTATACCACAATTTATAATAGAATATAAATTAGCATTTTTTCATTAATTGACATTAATAGGTGCCCCTCATAGGTGTGATTGGATGTTTTATATGTGCCCTTGAGGACTTATGTATTCATTTCTCCATCTAACAATGAAGAGGATGTGATATTATATGTTAATTTGCATGGGAAACTATCTCTATCTGTTATCTCTTTTCTTTTGCTTCTATAATATTGATATTTTCTTTCATTATAAATCTTAATTCATGCTTTATACTCCTTTATGGTTTGTAGTGTTTAAGGGTTTGATCTATTTTATGCAATTATAGTCTAAGTGATTTAAATCTCTTGGTGTATCACCTTAGTTTTATTTTCATTTTCATTTGCATTTATCTCTCCCCTTTTCACCCCCAACTTTGAATGAAGAGTTGGCTTATAAAATCTTGGAAGTTTATTTATAGATTGTATTCAGTCCCACACCTATAAAGCTTTCCATAAGATGTTGTTTAACCTATAACGAGAGTTTTAGGCATCACCAATTTTTCTTTTCTAGCATGCCCAGTAGGACCAGATCTACTAGTCTGATTGACTAGAAGCACAAGTTTATGAGCCAAAGGCCTGTAATAAGGTCATAGATAGTAAGGAATTCAAGCCTATTAAAACCACCTCTAGGATCTCCAACTCACCAAAGGACTACATGGTATAACACTACTCAACAACAAAAAATGGATATTCAAGGCCCATCGAGGAACTTTATATTATGGGATAGTGGTAGCCCACTTGTCCCTCTGACACCCTTGAAACATGAGACCCCATTCCTATGAATTCCCTGAAGGCACTTCTCAAGTTCTCAAGAGAGGATTTAAAGACCATATCAGAACATTTCCAAGATGTTGCAAATGTGTACATTGTGCACTATGTCAATGTATAGAACATAGCCTTAAGGCTACTAGTGATATATTTCAAAATATGGGATATTGATTGGTACCAATATTTGCTAGCCAATTCCATTAGCACTTGGGATGACCTAGGAAATAAATTATTTGAGTGATTCAATGAGAAATCAAACTAGTCATCCCTATTATAATAACTAATAACCATCAAGAGAGGCACACAAGAGGCCACTATTGATTTCAACACCAAGTTTGAAAAGACCTTGCAAAGGATCCCAACTATGGATCCACCTCCCGTAAGCATGGCTATTTTTTTCTACTTCAAGTCCTTCAACTCAGATATTGTAATTATGATTCAATCACTTGGAGGCCAAACACTGTTGGATGCTTATGATCTGGCAGTAAGGTTTAGGAATAATTTGATAGATACAAGAAAGCTACATCTGCATCTACCAATGCTGATGTTCTTGGAGATATTAATGCCTCCACAAGAAGAAGCCTTGAGGAACCATACCTTCTATGTATGTATATCTACCCTCTCAAGCAAGCACATCCACTCAATCCTCCCTAGTCGTGGAGATGAATGATATAAAGAGTATCTTGTAGAACTTATCCAATGAGATAATCAGTCTCAAAAGGTAACAAGCTATGCCTCTGAATCCCCCTTTCAATAACTACCAAGAAAGGAGAGAACCATATGAAAAAAGTGTACTAGGAGATACAAAGGCCAAACCATCAAGCTTCAAATCATCAAATGCCAGATCACTAGATGTGGCTCATAAATCAAATGGTTGCAATACCTGACCCCTTGCATATAGTATCATCTAATGTAAATAAAGAGCTAGTTGCTAGCCAAAACAACTTGGTGGATGATTCTAGTTCATGGTGCTTTCGTTGCAATGATGTTCATGGACC
Organism: Torreya grandis; assembly: GCA_037957365.1. Taxonomy (NCBI): domain Eukaryota; kingdom Viridiplantae; phylum Streptophyta; class Pinopsida; order Cupressales; family Taxaceae; genus Torreya; species Torreya grandis. The sequence goes on along the minus strand of JARHVA010002714.1, from coordinate 1,895,760 downwards.
CTAAAACTATCTAAGGGGTAACCTAAAGTAGAAAGATTTTGAACAATGATGACAAAAGAATTCCCTTGATTTAGACTTAAAATACCAGTCTTTGAGGATTGATAATGCAATCTTGATGGCATAAATGTAGGGAATGTCCTTGGAATAAGAAGAAAGAATATACCTAGAGAACACTCTATTCTCCTGGGTTGAAGGTGAAGATATAGTCTACACAAGTGAAGATCCTATGAATATATCCTCATAATTTTAATCAGACTTCTACACTTGTTAAAGAAAAGATTGGTTGAAAGCCCTGAAGCTACCACAAGGCCCAAAGTGACATTTGAGAAAGGCCCAAAACCTTAGCCTTCACCTTTAAGATATCCAAAATGGAGAAAGGTAGTACATAACAAAGAAAAATATCTTGAGGTCTCACCTCAAGAGTCATACAATGTGGTAAAACAGCTGAAGAGGGTTCCATCCAACATCTCCCTCTGGGATGTCCTATCGAACCTTGAGTAGAAGTCTTTACTGAAAGAAGCCTTGGAAAAGCAAGAAAATTCCATGTAAGGAAAGCTAACTACAAAACCCACAATAACAAAGAGGAAGGATGCTAGCATGAGCACACAACTTCATATGCCCTTCATATTAATCAATACCAAAGAAGGGTTAAGCAAAAAAAAACCTACCCCATTCTATTTGACACTAATTGTGGGGAAGAAATTATTGCACAACTCTATGATTAATCTGGGTATGAGTATGATGGTGATAGTTGAACAAATAAAAAATGCACTACAATTTAAGTATGAGCCATTGAATAAAGGAGTGATGTAATTGGATGAGAAGAAAGTTCAGACCTTAGGGATCATCGGGGATTTTCCTCTCACATTATATTCCTATCCTAGTATTACTATATCACAAGACATAGTAGTGATAGACATCCCACCTGTCTTTGACCTATGTTTCTCAAGAGACTTCACCACAAAGATATGTGGGTACTTATCATTGGACTGGTCCCATCTAATCCTAAGGACCAAATATGGTTCAAATTTGAAAGTGTTATCTAAACTGCTTCACCTAAAACACATAGTGGATGAAGTCACGATGAAATCTAAAGCAACACACACCTCCTTCTCAAGAATGAAGACATACTATGTGGATATTCTCGAAGGAAAAAAGGTTAAAGATACCAAAAGTCCAAGGGAGGAATCCCTTATCAATTAATTCATTGAGAATGACTCATTCACAAACTTAGATGCCACTGACCTTGGAACCTATATGATCCATGATGAATACCAAATCATTACTGAGCTTGTTAAGAAGAAAGGAGATCAGAGTGAAGGGCTTAAAGATGATATTATATTCTAAACTCTAAATTTTGATGGTACAAGATGCAAGACTAGCTCTAGAGCTAGCATCTGACTAACATCTCCTTTTGGAAAAAAGACCCTCTAAGCCTTACAATTTTAGTTTGCCTATACAATAATGAGGCACTAGTCCATTACCTTAACCTTGTTGAGGAGATGGGCATCAAACATCTAAAGGTATTTGGTGATTCCAAATTAGTATTAAGGTAGGTGAGGAGGTAGCTACAACAAAGAACATGCACATGAGATCTTACCACCACTGTATATGGGATCTAATTGAAGCCTTAAAAGGCTTCAACATTTAGATCATCCTAAGGGTGGTGAATATAGAGGCTGATAGAATAGAAATGATTAGTTCTCAATTTGACCTGATGATAGACTTATTCACCAATGAAGAAGTAGTATGGGTAATGATCAGGCCTACTATCCTAGATAATGACTAAAACTAGGAGGTGTTTGAAAATGATGCTCAAATTTCCATGTTCCTCTAATAATCATCAAAATTTATGGAGCAACTATAACCAAAAATTAAAGAAGCGTACATAGACCAAATCATGTAGTTAAAGAACAATAAGGTGCCGAAGGGTCTCATTACCCTAGAAAATATTTTTGACTCTAATGATAAAAGAAATAATAAATGAAAGTTTGTCATAAATAAGGGTGATTACTTAAAGATTGATGTCAAAGGTGGGAGGAAGATGAAGGTCAGAAAGGAAGTTCCCTAGAAATATAAAGAGTAGTTGGTTTCTTTCTGCAACAAATATAAAGGAGTCATTACATGGACTTATGATGACTTGAAGGGATATGGTCATGAGGTCATTCAACACACTATACACTTGGCAGAAGGAGCCAAACTAGTTTGGTAGAAATGAAGGCCTATAAGCCTAAAGATCAAATCCTTGATGTCCCAAGAGCTTAGGAAACTAATTGAATCTAAAAATATATACCCAATTAAACATTTGACTTGGGTGTCCAATCTAGTTCCTATGCAAAAAAAGAGTGGAGAGATCTAGCTATGCATAGATTTATATGATCTAAATAAGGCATCCTTGAAGGACCATTACCCCCTTCCCTCTATGGAGTAAATCCTCCAAACAATAGTAGGTGCATAGATGTTTTCTCTGGGTATAATCAGGTATGGGTGAATGAAGAAGACTAACACAAGACTACCTTACCATGAAGCAGGGAACCTTTGCATATGCAAAGATGCCTTTAGACCTCTCTAATATCGAGGCTACATTCTAGTGAGAAATAGACATGGCCTTTATGGGAATAATCAATAAGATCATCCTCATTTATCTAGATAACCTCACTATTTTTTATAAGGAGGACCACTTCGACCATCTAGAGAAGGTTTTTCAAAAGTGTTAAGAATTCAAGGTGTCTCTCAACCCCAAGAAATGTGTCTTCAAAGTCTTGCAAAGTAAGCTACTTAGTTACATGGTATCCAAAGAAGGGATAACCATTAATCCAAAAGAATAAAGGCCATCCAAGACTTAGCCTTTCCAGTAAATTAGAAAGGAGTGCAATCTTTCCTTGGAAAGATTAATTTCATTAGTAGGTTCATATCTGACTTCATAAGATTGGTGAGACCTATCATTCTAATCTTGAAGAAAGACTAGGCCTTCAAGTGGACTCCTGAAGGAAGAGTAAAATTTGATGAAATTAAGGATATTATGTCTACTACACCTATACCATTTAACCCTGACTTTTACAAAGACTTCATTATGTACATCTATGGGAGTGAACACAACCTTACAGTGATGTTGAATCAAAAGGAAGAGGAAGGAAGAAGTGAACACCTAATCATGTTCTACTCAAGAGCATTGCATGGGTATGAAGGTAAAATAATTTTTTCTAGAGAGACACGCTTTTTCCATATTCAAGGGCCTCAAAATGTTTAGGCACCTTATCATGGGCACAAGATTATAGTGTATGTGGCACACTCTAATGTCTACAAATACATCATGGAAGGAGAGATCACAGAAAAATGAGCCAATTGAATCACCAAGATCATAGAGTATAACATTGAGGTTAAGCTAATAAAGGTGATTAGAGGAAGAGGAATCTACAAGTACCAAACCCAATGCACAAATGTCTCTCTAGAGGAACAAGACATGCCAAAAGTAGTCTTGCCCAACCAATTTAAGACCAATAGATCTTGGGTGATTGATTGGATCCACTTCATGCAAAATGGTCAATATTTAGATAGACTTCCCATACATAAAACTTATTTCTATAGACTCTAGGGGTTTAGCTATATGTTGATCCAAGGAGTCTTATTCAAAAGGAATTTTTATGGATACCTGCTTTGATGTGTCAAAAGACACTAGACTGAGAAGATTCTCCAAGACATGCACTTCAATCCCACAGGTGATCACTTCTTAGCAAAAACCACCATGAAAAAGATAATGAACATAGGGTATTACTGGCTGATCATGTTCATAGACTACTATAAAGAATTAAAAAATCCCAAAAATACTAATTTTTTGTAGGGAAAAGGAAGAATTCAGCCATTCCATGGAACCCAATTATGATCGATGAACCATTTGCATATTGGGGCTTAGACTTCATTGGGATGATTAATCCCATCTCTAGCAATAATCATAAGTGGATATTGATAGCCACTGACTACTTCACATGATTGACCAAAGTAGTCCCACTGAAAGAGGTGATCGAAAATGTGATCCTTGACTTCTTGGAAGAGCTCGTGGCTAGGTTAGACCCACCTAAGATAGTCATCTTTGATAACACAAAATCCTTCCTCGAGTCTAAAATTTTTGAGTTTAAACTCTGGAATGGTATCATGTTAAAATATTCATCCAATTTCTACTCGTAAGGGAATGGGTTGGCAAAATTAACAAATACAAATCTGATTAGACTGATTAAAAGGATGGGCTCTAAAAAATAAAGGGAGTGTCATATGCATGTGAGAATATACCTATGGGTAGACTGTATCACTCCCAAATAGATCTTATTAACCTCTCCATATGAACTTGTATATAGGAAAAAGGAAATCATGTCAGTGTCATAAAAAATCCTTGCATTACAACTTTTTAAAGCTATTAAGATTGCAAAAAATGGAGCAATAGAAGTTAAGCTCACAAAGATAATTAGCCTCTAAGAAATGAGGGAATAGGAAAGTGATCCAAAAATCACCTAGAAATAAGTGGTCAAGTGATGGTTTGATAAGAAGTCATTAGACCCAGGATTTAACCTAGGGATTTCGTTCTCAAATATTAACAAAGGGTTGTAAAGTCAGGATAACACATGAAGTTTGATTCTCTTTGGAGAGGACCATTTCATATCATCAACAATAGGTAGAGGAATGATTTTTATTTAGAAGATAAAGAGGACAATGTATTAGAGATCCCAGTTAATGGGATCGATTTGAAACATTTAACTAACTTGCTTTTCTCTCCTTTGAATATAATTAGTTCGTTTCCATTTTTGTTTATATGTTTCCTTTCCTTTGATATTGTTTCCCTTATCTTTGTTTCCCTTTCTATTTCTTTTTCATTTGAATAAGTGTTGTTGACACAAATGGCTTGTTTAGTTTCCATGCATCCTCACCCTAGTCCTCCCAGATCTTTAAAAAACATTTTCTAAAATATGGTTATCTACCCACTTCACCTACCATTAATATCAGACTCTCCATTTTTCATGACTCCCCATAATGATCATCATAAATATCTTACGAGTGGATCTTCAAGCGTATGTGTCACCCTTATCATTTATGGGGAACCCAATTTCAAAATTTCCATAATGAGCTCACCTAATGGCATTGGTGTATAAATACCCTTGACTCATCTAAGCCAAACACTTGATGCATTGATATCCTCAAGAGCATTAAGCAATTGAAAAAAGTAGATAGAGCTAAGCCTAGAGTTGAAATAAGAGGTGAGTAGAGAACTATAAATACAATACATCCCATAAGATAGAGAGTGATTTTGGATTAAAATTATCAATAATGGAGGATTATATATCTTCATCAGGAAGAAAGAAGCATCCCACAAGATAGATAACCAATGGGTTGAGTAGCAGGGGAGACCTTCCCCCTAAATATGTTGTGAGCAAATCCTATGCTTCTACTCCCATTTAGGAAAAAGAGAAGCTATCGAACATAAAGAAGGTACCCAAAGGAAACTGTAGGGACCAAAAATTAGTTGCTAACTTTATAGATGATATATTTGATACAAAATTGGACAATAATCCCAAAATTTTGAGAGAGGGTGCTCACACCCAATTGCTAGAAAGGGTCCACTAGGAGGAATAAGACTCATTCAACTACAAAATGTAGAACTACACATTGACAAAGTACATGGTGCTTTATGTTCATCCATGCCCATAAATTATTTCCCTCTACACATAAAGGTATGATGTCACCACTGGCATAATTACTAGCAATGCCTATCTGAGGGTGAAAATTAGTACATATATCATTAGGGAGATGTTACGACTCCTAAGTGACCCCAAGGCCAATATCTATAACATAGAAATCCTTCAGAGTGTCTGGGATTCCCATGTCCAAGAAAAGGTGCACTTTCTTGGCTTTCTCTTCAGGAATGACATCATGTATATGCCTCCTCTACCCATCCCCTTGGTGAGCTCCCCCTCGTAGTACTTGAAGGATACTCTATCCATATTGGCCTTCATCTTAGGGATGGACTTCAATGACAACATCGATAACTTTCAGTAAGGGGGACTCTTCCTTATGACCATGGTGGAGAAGGGATAAGTTTTTAAAATAGATTTTATGAAATATTACACCACCTTTATGAGGGATGAGCTAGAGAATTTTTTGACATTGGTTACCTATTGGCCATTTTTGACCCACATAAGAAGCTCTTGCATGGTTTAATAAATTAGTGGACCAAAAGGATGTGAGATAGGTATAAAGTGTTATAGAGACCCTATGGGATGTTAAAAGTGATTGAAAAAAGTGTGGAAATGTAAGGGATCCATCTAGTTCTTCCTTGTGTTCATCTAGGCATCTTGGGTCTAGTTGCAAAAAGTGCAAGTAGGTAGTTTGCTAAGGCCAAATCTTGCATGTGTGGATGAATCAGAAGAAATTGGTCATATGGGTTTGCTAATATTGGTCCCAAGTTTTTATGCATCAAGCTCAAGGTCCTTCATTAAATCTCAAATAGAGTTATCCATGTGCAAATTTGGGCTCCTAAGCATTTATGCTAGTTTTACCATACTTAGTCATTTGAGTTAAACTGTCACTAGGACATCATGTAAGGGAAAATGGAATAACTAACTTGTGTAATTTTTATATTTACCTAGAAATCTATGTAATTGTAATTATAAATGCTAGGATCATCCTCAAAAAATTTTAAACCCACGTAAGCTTTCTGGTTTACGTTAGGAGATTTCAAAGTTAGACTTATGTAGTGAGATGTTCATGCTAACATCAAGTTTAAATTGAACATGGACTATCCATTGGCTTTAAAACTATGGGTCCTTGCTTGATCAATAGCTTGCACTTAATCATATAGTAGAGATCTAATGGAGAGTGATAAAGTAAAATTATCAAAGGCTCATCCAAGTTAACATGCTAGTGATAAGTGTCACATTCATGGAGCTTATCAGATAAAAACCCAATGAGTGCAAGCTTGTCATAGTTAATGATCAAGTTTGTCAGAAGATCTAATGAATCACATTTGATCGTGTAGAAGAGATCTAATAGTGTGAGATGAGTCAAACAATCAGATAGCCTAAAATATTAACACATGGCATAAGTGTGTAAGTTACAAGACTGACATGATCCTAAAGATCAATATGGGAGTACCATGCGGCACCAGTGGGGATAGGTTAACAGTTCAAAGGTAGATTCGAGGGATTGCATTCATATAAACCTATAAAATACAATATAAAGAGTTAAGTTTATTGAGTCTAAATATTTTTTGATAGCCAATTGGAGTAAAGGCAAGCCCAAGGTTTTTGACAAATGTCAAACCAAAGAGTCATTTTTTACCGGAGCAAGTGAATATTATATACATAGTTTAGAAAGGAATGAATAGTATGGAAAGGGAATTCCACATGAGAAAATACATAAGACTAAGGATCCTATAGTGAAGCAAGCTCTTTAAACTCATATGCCACCATGAAATCCAAGCAAAGTTTGAGATGAACAATGACTGCCAAATGTAAAGACCAAAGTTAAAGAAATCAACAAATGATTACAAAGGGTGAACATAGGTGTATAAAAGATAGCTAAAAATTAGGAGAGCATATTATAACTATCATAACATGTTTCTACCCCATCAAATTGTAATAACCCTTGTGGGGTTATTATGTATGTAAACATAAAACCTATAACAAAGACTTCCTAAATCACCTCAGACGTAATAAATTTCATATTTATGTTTAATAATATAAGCATGAAAACACATAACAAATTTCTAAGGAAATCACTTAAGATTTGATTTCCCAAATAAACACATAAAAATATAACAATACAACCCAACTCACACATATATTAAAGAAACTCAAATCTGATTTTCTCTTCAATAAATCCACTCTTACAATACAATAAAAAAACACTTTGATCATTATTTGGAATAATCATGTAAATATCTTCTTACAACTTTCAAAAACTGATAAAATAAAAATTACATAAAATATGCAATAAACACTAATCTCTCTATACAATACCAAATGGTTTGCTACACATAAACTACAAAACATAATACATATAAGGGAAATATCTCACACAAACTTAAAAATATACTAAAATTGCAAATCTCCTATGAAGAGCAAGTACAATCCCTAAGTGAGATCACCATGCAAAACCATAGGGTTTTCATCCTTTGATCCTATAACAACATCTGTAGGTTTTCATCCAAGAATATTGTAATGGAGAGCCAAGGGGTTTCATCTTTGAAATTTTTGAGAGAGTTGATGCACAAGGTAACAAGCCAATAGGGAGTTTTGGTTGATATGATCAAAGATGATTTTTAAAATGAGAAAACCTTCCTTAAGTAGAAAATGAGAAGGAGAGAGAGGAGAGGAGAGGAGAGGAAACTTCATGGGAAAGCAATTAAATTCATCCCATTCAAATGGGACACTATTGGGTAATAGTGGTAAGCTTATCAACTTATAAAAGAGTCAAAAAGAGAGATCATGCTTCCTCCACCTTCTTGTCTTTGTTCCCCACCATCCATATGCTTCCAAAAAGTCCTCATTCACACATGTGAATAATAGTGACATGTCAGTCCCTTTGTGAAAATGGTCAAAAGGTGGATTACATGTGATTCCCTTCTTTTGTCTTTTGGTCCCCCACTTCCTATGTGCTTCCAAAATGCCCAATTCCTCATACATGTGAGAGAATTAAATGATAGGGTTGCAACACTATTTACCATGTGCACACATGTGCCAAATATTCTCATCAACCACCCACTTTTGAATTTCCTAAAAGATATGAATAGTGCCCCTATATGGAAATTCACCATATTTACCCTTTTTTAAGTCTTTCACATGCCTTGCAAATGAAGCCACAATAAAATTTCACCATCTTTCATTATTCCATAAAGGACACCCATGTTAATGAATAAAGTTGATTCCAATTTGTCTCTTAAGTGGGCCAAGATGTCCCACTTCAATCACATGGTTCCTTGACCCCATGAGAGGACCCCTTGTAGCCCATGCCACCTCATCTCCTGCGACCTCACTACTATCATGTCACTTGCCATGTCACTAGGAATTGTGACACATGAATAGTGTTAGTGAATAGCACCTACGAATAGTACCCTGTGAATAGTAAATTTAGAATAATGTTGGAATAATATTAGAATTAACAAAATTTCCCTAAACATCAAATTTAATTCAAAGGGGACATGACATGAACAATGCTTATGTGTTGACTCTCCTAGTTCAGTTTCAAATGCTTGAAGGATGGTCCATGATGGAAATAGTTTCACAAAGTTTGGTGGAAGAGTCATTACACCATTTTGGAATGAATTTTTCATGGTTTACATGGAAATTTGGCTTGGAAGGCATTCATTATCTATTTCACACTTAGTTTCACTTGAAATCTAACTGTTTCTCATGCCTGGACATGTGTTCTAGTGGCCCTTGAACTTCTTTCTTTTCTTCTCTCTCAGAAGTTTTATAATTAACTACTATTTTGGCTTTGTAAGATATACCACACCAGGTAAGGTGAGCCCTATTGGTTTTGACATTATACTTTGCCTTAGACAAAAAATTTAAACTACTTTGAGTTCATATATTATCTTTTCAAAGTGTGTGAAGAGATGTATGGTGAATGGTTAAGATATATTCATCTATCCTTACTTTTTCTCAATCCTTCCATGTTTGATGCAAGTGATTCCAACCTAGCAAGTAATATGAAGTGTTGTTAAGTGTACAGATCTATTCTTAAGTGTAAAAAAAATCCTTAGTATTTACAATAGATCTATGGTTTTACTTACCTTGCATAGTCTTCATGCATGTCACCTTCATATTAAAATGCTAATGTTAGTGCATTCTAGGACTCTTAGACTAGTGTTTTATGACTTGTCTCTTTGTGATAGAGTATGATAGTCTTATGGTAAACCTCTTGGTGCATTACCCTATAGAATAGGTTTCATTTCATGTAAAATCTAACCCTTTCCCCCATAAATAATTAGTTAGTATAGGTGAAAGCATTTCAAGACATATTCAAGGAGCTAGCCCTTAAAATATAGAGGCTTACTTCCACTATAGGTACACCCACATACTTGGAAGTGTTCATATGTTACCCAAATATGGAAGAGGATTGAACACCCTCTTCTAGGGTGCAAGATTGGGTCTGAAGTATGAACCCCATAGTACAAGAGTTCTCTAATTAGATGGTTCATCTACTAGGATGATAAGATTGATAAAAAACTTGAAAGTCTTCTTGAATGATTGTCCCAATTTTCCTATCTTGAAAGATATAGTTGTTGTTGATCTCCCAGCCCACTTTGAAATCTACCTCTCGAGGGAATTCACTACCAAGATTGGTGGTTATCTTTTAGCTGATTGGTCTTTTTTGGCCTTTAAAACAAGGTATGGGAATAAAGTGACAATTAAAACACAACCTCTTGTAAGGGTTTCAAATAGAACCTTACATTGAGACAAGTTCTAATCTAAACTGTGTAGTTTATGAAGAGAAGGATTTTATTGTAGATGATGGCACTTCTTCCAAACTTGAAGGCATTGTAGATTTGTTTCTTGATTAATATGGTACTAACACTTATGAGTATGATAATTTTGCTCTCATAGATAAAACTGATCTAGGAGTATATTGCATACATGAAGGAGGAATACCAACACCTCTACTTGCCAAGGAAGAAGGTGAAGAAGATAAGATGTGGAAAATGTTTTTTGATGGTTCAAGAAGTAAAATTGGCATAGGAGCTAGTGTCATGATATTCTCTCCATATAAACAATAATATTATGATTCATATAGATTTCATTTCAATTGTACTTGTAATGTAGCTAAGTATGAAGGTTTAATTCATGGCCTTCAATGGGCAAGGAGAAAAGGAATCAAGAACTTACAAGTGTATGCAGATAGTGAATTGGTTGTTCATTAGGTTAGGAATGTGGTCACTTCTAAGAACCCTTTTATTAAGACTTAAAAGCATCAGGATGGGATTTTCTTGAATATTTTAATGTATTTAACATATAGTTAGTCCTAAGAGAGTAGAATAATTATGATGATAGGCTAGCTGTCATAGGAGCTCAATTTGATACTCCAACTACCATAAAAGAAGAGGGGAAATAATCTCACATTAAGATCATTATTAGACCTTCTATACTTGATAATGAGGTGTAATTTTTAGGATGTGAAGTCATTATTCATGAATCATTATTCACAAGCACTATTCATGGTGATGTGGCTTGGTGGTGATGTGGATGGTTAGTGATGTAGCTAGGTGATGACTTGGCATGACCCATGATGGGTGGTATGGCCCATAGAGCATATTTAAAATTCAAAAGAGGAGGTGAGATAAATTAGGACACAGTTCTCCACTAAATTCACATGGGTTGTATTTTAGAAAGCATGCGAGGACATGATGATAGTGGATCACTTGTTTCTACTTTAGACATGTGCTGTGGGATGTAGTTGTTCATTAGTGAGGTCAAAAGTGGGAATATTTTGACTCACACATGTGTGGACATGAAAATTAGGAGACAAGGATCACTATTCTAGATTGAGGTCACATGTGAAGTGGGTGAGCACATAGAGTAGTCAAGTGGGCTTGATGAGATGCCATTCAAAGGTCTAAATTTGCACATGGGGGGACAAGATATCTTATTACTGAATAGTGTCATCACTTGGAGTATGGGATAATTTTCACAATTTTCTCCTCTCTCTATATTTTCTCTCTATGTTGTAAATTTTATAAATAAATCATGAGCTCTCCTTTGTAAAATTCATCCTATTAAAGGATCCATGTAAGCCTTGGGCTTGCATGCTTGGAGGTTGGATCCTATAGGCTAGATTAGGCTTGGTTCATAACCTGAATGCTTTAGGTGGAAGCGTTGAGTGCTTTGTATGGAATCATTGAAGGAGTTGCTATGGAGGAGATATTATAGAAGAGATTTTGATGCTGAGATTATTAATGAAGTTTGGCAATGCCATTTTTCCCATCTTTTTTCCTTGCAAATAGCAAGGTTTCCATAAAATATCTATATAGTGTGTTCCCTCTTTGTCTTATGTTTTTTAGTAGCTTATTTTCCACTTTAATTACTTGCATAGTAGGAAATTTATTCCTAACATGTGGTATCAAAGATTTGGTTTTTGAAGCTAAAAATGCTTGGATCTAACATTTGGTATTAGAGCCATTGTGAAAAATGCCTTGTGTGTGAGTGTTTTCTATTGTTGTCTAGTTGTGTGCAAGGTGAAGGTATTGTGACAGGAGGAGAGACTTGGAGATTAATCAAGGGAAAAAAAGAGTTTGTTTGTTTTTGGAAGGTATCCCTTTGTGGAGCATAGGTGGAGGATCTCTTGGTGAAGATCCTGATCTCTTCATGTTGATGAGGAGAAGCTTGCAGGAGAGTTGAAGAGAAATCTAGAAAAGCTTTGCCAGACAAGTCAACAACCTACATAGTGTTCCTCTTGGTGGAGTAACTATATAGCTTGAGGAGCAAGTTGGAATCCTTTGGAGGAGGTGGAAGATAAGGCATGACCTTGTAGTTCTTGACAACAAAATAAAAGGGGTTTTGATGTGGTATCCTGCTACCCAAATGTTGTTAGCTGAGATGTTGAAGATGAATAAAAATCCATGAAAAAAAAGGAGGTACAAACAAGCCTAAAGCTATACTTATTTTTGAAGTAGTTGAGGAAGAGGAAGATGAAGATGCAGATGAATAAGTGAGACTTGGTGTTTTCAAAAAGAGAAGGCTAGTGTTGACCATTGGATTCAAGGTGCTAGAGTGTTGTGTATATGGTTGTGGTGATTGGATAGGTAAATCAATACATAGATTAACACTATAGGCACATGAGTTGGTGTTTGGAAACATTTGGTAGAGCAAGGTGTATTTTAGATGTTGGCTTGAAAACTTGATAGGTGTAGTGATGCACTGCGTAACATGATGACTTCCTTGGAGCTATGATTGACCCACTTGTATCATGATGATAACTAGAGGCTATGTGGAGAAGTTTGGTACTAACTTCTATGTCATCTTCTTTCTTTAGTAATATCAAGAGTGTTATGTGCACTAGTTATTGTTTAGAGATGGAGTAGCATTATTCCTACATGGTGATCTCTCTTAGGGAGAGATAAATAAAAAAATTGGAGTTAAGGCAAAGGTGTTACTAGTTTACATTGCAATCACTATACGGGTTGGTGCTAGTACAACACATATAGTATAGTAACTTTAGTACCTTCATGGGAGAGCCAAAATGGATAGAATATGTTGTTATGTGTTATGACATGTGGGATGTAGGACCCAATATGATCACTATTTTGATGGATTAGTTGGAACACATGTGATGAAGGTGGTATGGTAGAGCAAACCAAGGATGGAGATGCATAAGGATGAGAAAGCAAGGGAGCACCCCACTTAAATTTTTGAGTTGTCCTCCCATGACTATTCCAGGGGAGGATAAGACACATTGGTTTCCTATGTATTGGATTCATCAGGAGTAGGAAATCCTTGTAATGCCATGGTGATCACTAGACTAGATATTCGTAAGTAGTGGGAATTATGAGTAGTTCATGGTAGAATACTGATTAGAGGATTGGTCTATGGTGTGGAGAAGTGATTAGTCATTTCAGTTCTACAATATGCTCTTATAAAGTATATACTAATAGATCCAGTTAGGACAAAGAAGTTTTAGTAGTGTGAGAAAACTTCTACTAGGTTTGTGTTAGGGCAGTAGAGGGTAGTGGATGACCAGCCAATTGATGAATATGCAGTTGTGGCAAAGGCCTATGTATATTGAATTTAAGTGGGAGAATGTTAGGATGTGAAGTAACTATTCATGAATCATTATTCACAAGCACTATTCATGATGATATGGCCTGGTGGTGATGTGGATGGTTAGTGATGTGGCTAGGTGATGACTTGGCGTGACCCACGGTGGGTGGTATGGCCCATGAAACATCTTTGAAATTCAAAAGAGGAGGTAAGAGAAAGTGGGATGCATTTATCCAATAGTGTCACATGGTTTGGATTTTGGAAAGCATGTGAGGACATAATGATAGTGGATCACTTGTTTCTACTTTAGACATGTGTTGTGGGACATAGTTTTCTATTGGTGAGGTCAAAAGTGGGAATATTTTGACTCACACATGAGTGCACATGGAAAGTAGGAGATAAGGATCACTATTATATATTGAGGTCACATGTGGATTTGGTGAGCACATGGGTGTGAACATGGAGTGGTCAATAGGGCATGATGAGATGCCACTCAAAGTCTTGACTTTGCACATGGGGGGATAAGATTCCCTATTATTGAACAGTGTTACTACTTGGAGTATGGCACATTTTTCTCCTCTTGCTCTATTTTATCTCTTTTGTTTAAATGATATACATAAATCATGAGATCTCCTTTGTAAATTCATCATGTTAGAGGATCCATGCAAGCCTTGGGCTTGTATGCTTGTAAGTTAGATCTTGTAAGCTATATTAGGCTTGGTTCATAACCTAGATACTTTAGGTGGAAGCATTGAGTGATTTGTATGTAAGCATTGAATGATTTATTGTGGAGGATCTAATTTAGAAGAGAGTTTGATGTTGAGATCATTAATGAAGTCTAGATCTACCATTTTGCCTGTGGTTTTTCCTTGCACATAGCAAGGTTTCCACATAATCTCTATGTGATGTGTTCCCTCTTTGTCTTATGTTTTTTAGTATCTTATTTTTTGATTTAATTACTTTCATAGTAGGAAATTTATTCCTAACAGTTTTGGTAAGTGTTTGACAGTGACAAACACATTGCATGTTTCTTATAAAATGAAGCTGAGTTCTCCTCAAGGAATCATAAGAGATTCCAAGAGTAGTTTGGTGACCAAGTTGTACAGCTAAGGAAAAATAAGATACCTAAGGGTCTAGTGACCTTAGAAAGTATCTTTAATGAGAGTGATTATAATGATAAGGAAAAGATGAGTATGTCTACAAAAGAGGAGAATTATGAAAAAGTCTTGATCTTCAAAGATAGAATCCTCAAACTAGGCAAGGTATGTTCTACATTAGAAAAATAATCATTCATTGATTTGTGTAGGGAATTTCATTACATCTTTGATTGGGAATATAAATACCTAAAAGCATTTGATCCTAGCCTAGAAAGTTATACTATTGAGTTAGAATCTAAAGTTAAACTAGTTAGACAAAAATAGAGGTCCATCAATCCCAAGGTTGAACAACTCATGAGGTTAGAGCTCACTAAACTCCTTGAAACTAAAATAATATTTCCTATCAAACATTCAACATGGTAGCTAATCTTATGCCTGTTAGAAAGAAGATTGGGGAGATAAGACTTTGTGTGGAATTTAGAGATATTAATAGAGTGCCACTCAAAGATCACTATCCCCTACTCTCAATGGAGTAAATTTTGCAAGTAGTTTCAGGTTCTCAACATTTCTCTCTTCTTGATGGATATTCAAGTATAATTATATCTTTGTGAATGATGATGATTAGTATAAGACAAAATTTACCACTAAATGGAGGATTTTTCTTATATAAATATGCCATTTGGTTTGTCAAATACTAGTGCTAACTTTCAATGAGCCATGGGCATGGCCTTCAATGGTTTTATTAATGAAATGTTGTTGGTTTATCTAGATTATATAACAATGTTTTCCAAGGATGCTAATGAACATATGAAACACTTCAGACAAGTGTTTAAAATATGCTAACAATATGGAGTATCTCTTAATCCAAAGAAATGCTTCTTTTCTATCCATGAAGGTAAGCTCATGGGACATATTGTTTTCAAAGATGGTTTGGCTACTAGTCCTAAAAGGATAGACGCTAATCTTGGTATATCATTTCCCTTGCATAAGAAAGGTCTTAAAAGATTCTTAAGTAAGATAAATTTTGTAAGGAGATTCATACATGGGTTTCAATCTTTGGTTAAACCCATCATAACCATGCTCAGAAATAACTAGGTCTTTTCTTGGACTAAAGAGGGTAATAACAATTTTGAAGCCATAAAAAAGGCAATTACAAAATCTCCTACTCTTGTGAAACTTGACTTTGCCAAAGACTTCATGTTGTATTCATTTTCTAACCTTGACACTATCTTGACCATGTTAATGCAACATAATGATGAGGGTGTGGAGTAGCCTATTGCATTCTTTTGTCAAGGTTTAGAAAATTATGAGGTTAATTATACCCTTTTGGAGAAACAAGTCCTCACTATTGTAAGAAGACTATATAAGTTCATGCATATGGTTTCAAATAATAAAATTCATGTTATGGTTTCTCATCCTAGTACTAAGGATTTCCTTTTGAGCAAAGACCTTAGTGAGAAGAGAGCAAGATGGATCACTAGGGTAATGGAATATGATGTTGATATCAAATTAACAAAGTTAGTAAGAGGGAAAGGTCTTTGTGAACACCCAATTTTAGATTTTCATGAGTTAAAATATGAGGTTCTGGTTAATCATGATTGTGCTCAACCAATTGGATCCTTGCATATATAGATTTGGACACAAGATGTGATCAAATTTCTTCAAAATGGTGAGTATCCTAATAATACGAGTAGATCATAAAGAAGATATTTTAGATTTCAATATATTCCCTTTTTTCTTATGGATGCTGTCCTATTTAGAAGAGACATTAATGGTGTGCTATTGATATGCATTGATAAAAATTAGTTTGGGGTGTTGTTGGAGAAGTTTCATGATGGGACAGTAGGAGGTCATTTCTCCCCAAGAATTACAACTAATAAGATCATGAGAGCAGGCTATTACTGGCCTATCCTCTTCAAGGACTACCATTATTGGGTGAGAAAGTGTGCACAATGTGCTTTCTTTGTAATAAAGTATAAGCTTACAGCTCTCCCTTTAAATCCTATCCAAGTTGATAAACCTTTAATGCAATGGGGTCTTGATTTTATTGGTATGATAAACCCCCCATCAAGTGCTAGTCATAAATGGATACTCACATCAACTAATTATTTTAAAATATGGGTTGAGGTAGTATCATTAAAGGAACCTAATGAAAATGCTATCTTGGAGTTCTATGAGAGCATCATAATAAGGTTTGACACTCCTATTATTATTTCATATAATGCTATTGCTTTTATGGGTGTTAAGATAATTGATTAGGCAAATAGTAATGAAATATTTTTGAGCGCTTCATCCAACTATTACCCTTAAGGTAATGGGTTGGCTGAATCTAATAACAAGAACCTAATCATAATCATCAAGATAACCTTAGAGCATAACTAGAGGGCTTGGCACACCAAATTGAAGATAGAGTTATGAGCTGACAGGATAACTCTAAAAAGGTCAATAGGGAATTTTGCTTTTGTGCTTGTCTATGGGAGAGAAGCTAGGTTGTCTATTTATCAAGAGTTACCTACCTTAGAGTTATCACACCAAGTAGAGTTACTTGAGAATATTCTAATGGAAGTGATATTAATAGAATTAATGGAGTTGAAAGAAACTAGAGATAAGGCTCATTAAGCTTTGGAGCATCACCAAGTACTGATGAAGAAGTATTTTGACAAGAAATCAACTCTAAGATCTTTTCAAGAAGGTGAAATAGTGTTCAAGTGGGATGAATATAGAGAAAAACCAAGAAGACATACAAAATTTGATACCCTATAGAGTGGACCATATGTCATCATCAATTGTAAGCAAAGAAACTCTTTCCAACTAGCAAGGATGAATGGAGGAGAGCTACCTATCCCTATGAATGGAATACATTTGAAACCTTGATATTGAGTGGTAAAGTTTTTCCCTATAAATAATATATTAGGTGTGTGTTTTGTTTCAGTTTTGTGTGTAGTGAATCCTAAGTGTTCTAGTTGAACCTATGTTTGCTTCTGCTTGGGTTTCTATCCTTGTTATTTTCTATTATTGTGTGTTTTCAAAGGAATTTGTATGTCATATACAGAGAAAAGACTCCACGCATAATGAAATAGACTAAGCACATGGTCTCGGTTCTTTTGCATAAATATGCATGCAACCCATGTGAGTCATCAAAGATGTTGGCCATTTTTGACCCACATAAGAAGCTCTTGCATGGTTTAATAAAGCAGTGGACCAAAAGGATTTAGGATAGGTCTTAAGTGTTATATAGACCCTATGAAATGTTAAAAATTCTTAAAACAAGTGTGGAAATGTAAGGGATCCATCTGTTTCTTCATTGTGTTCATCTAGGCATTTTGGGTCTAGTGGTAAAAAGTGCAAGTAGGTAGTTTGCTGAGGCCAAATCTTACATGTGTGGATGAATCAAAATATATTAGTCATATGGGTTTATTCATCTTGGTCCAAAATTACTATGAACCAAGCTTGAGGTCCTTAAAGCTCAAATAGATTTATCCATGTGCAAAGTTGGGCTCCCAGGCATTTTTAATAGTTTTCCCATAGTCATTTGAGCTAAAACATCACCAAGATGTCATGCAAGAGCAAGAAAATAACCAACTTGTGAAATTTTTATCTTTACTTAGAAATCCTTGCATGACTAGTGGATCACATGTAACTATAATTCTACATGCCAGGATCATCCTAAAAAAAATTTAGACCCACACAAGCTTTTTGGTTCAAGTTAGGAGCTTTCAAAGTTGGACCTATACAGTGAGACATTCATGTTAACGTCAAGTTTAAGATCGAACATAAACTATCCATTGGATTTCAAATTATGGGTCCCTAATTAATTAATGGATCATGCTCAATCATACATTAGATATCTAATAGAGTGTGATAAATTCAAAATCTTAAAGGCTTCTTCAAGTTAATGCACTAGTGACAAGTGTCACAATCATGGAGCTTATCAAACAAAGACCCAATAAGCACAAGCATGTTATATTAAATGATCAAGCTTTTCAAAATATCTAATAGCTCATGATAAATCATGTAAAAGAGATCCAATGGTATGAGATGAGTTAAACAGTCAAATAGCTTGAGAGATTAACACGGCATAAACACATAAACTAGCAGACTGATAGGATCCTAAAGATCAATATGGGATTGCCAAGTGGCACTAGTGGGATAGGTTGAAAATTCAAAGGTAGATATGAGGGATTGCACTCATTTAGAATTGGAAAATCCAATGGAGTGAGCTGAGTCAAAGTGTCAATGAGTCTATTCAGTTTTTGATAGCGAATTGGAACAAAGGTGAGCCCAAGGTTTTCTACAAATATCAAAACAAAGAGTTATTTTTTATCAGAGCAAGTGAATATCATAGACATAGTTTAGAAAATAATGAGAAACATGGAAAGGTAATTTCACATGAGCAAATATGTAAGACTAAGGATCCTATAATGAAGTAAGCTTTTCAAACTCATGCCACTATGAAAGCCCAATTGATGTTTGAGATGATTAGTGACTACCAAATATAAAGAATAAAGTCTAGGAAATTAACAAATGATTATAAAGGGTGACCACAGGTGTTTAAAAGATAGCTAGTAGTTAGGAGAGCATATTATAACTATCATATCATGTTTCAACCCCCTTGAATAGTGATTATGTGTTGACTCTCCTAGTTTAGTTTCAAATGCTCGAAGGATGGTCCATGATGGAAATAGTTTCATAAAGGTTGGTGAAAGAGTCATTACACCATTTTGGAAGGAATTTTTCATGGTTTATATGGAAATTTGGCTTGGAAGGCATTCATTTTATGTTTGACACTTATTTTCACCTATAATGTAACTAGTTCTCATGCCTAGACATATGTGTTCTAGTGGCCGTTGAACTTATTTCTTTTATTATCTCTCAAAAGTTTTATAAGTAGTTGCTATTTTGGCTTTGTAAGATATACCAAACCATGTATTACAAAGCCTTACTAGTTTTAACATTATACTTTGCCTTAGATAATAAATTCAATCTAGTTTGAATTCATATATTAGCTTGTCAAAGTGTGTGAAGAGATGTATAGTGAATGGTTAAGAGATATTCATCTATCCTTATTTTTTCTCAATCCTTCTATGTTTGATGTAAGTTATTATATCCTAGTAGGTCATATGAAGTGTTTTTAAGTGTACATATCTATTCTTAATTGTACAAAGAAGCCTTAGTATCTACAACTGATCTATGGTTTCACTTACCTTGGATAGTCTTCATACATGTCACCTTCATATTGAAATACTAATGTTAGTGCATTCTAGGACTCTTAGACTAGTGTTGTATGCCTTATGTCTTTGTGATAGAGTATGATAGTCTTGTGGTAAACATCTTGGTACATCATCCTCTAGAATAGGTTTCATTTCATGCAAAATCTAAACTTTCCCCCCCATAAATAATCAACTAGTATAGGTGAAAGCATTTTAAGACATATTAAAGGAGCTAACCCTTGAAATCTAGAGGGCCACTTCCATAATAGGTATAACCACATACCTAAAAGTGTTTCCATGTTGCCAAATCTAGAAAAGGATTGAACACCCTCTTCTAGGGTATAAGATTTGGTGACAACAGTACCTTTCAATACTCATCCTTCCTCCTGCACCTCATTCTATACCAACATTCCTAGTTATTCTCTTCATACCTCAATCTCACCTCCTCTAACATAGATGTTTTACCCAACATGGTGACCCCAATCATCATATGGACCCATGTCTTATCTATCATCAAGGACTATTATGAGTTCTCAGAGCTCTTTATGGCTCTAGTTCTCATCAACCTCAACATAGAGGCCCTCATCAACATCATCTATCCTTCAGTCATCCTTATTATTCAAACCTATAAGAGTACTATCTTTAAAATCATAAATATAATCTAAAGGTCATACACATAGTCATCGACCTACTCTGTTCTACAATCCATCTAATGGGCACACACCCTTTTTTATTTTTATTTTCTCTTTAATTCTCACATACACCTCTTTTCTCAAGTCTATAAATCACCACATTTGATTTCACCTTTTATAGATCCATAAATAATATCATGTTTACAACCTTAATTATTGGCCACAACACATTCCTTCACTCTTAAGGCATCTACATGGGTCATCTTTAAGTAGTACCCTCTTTCAAATAGGCCTAAGTGTCCTTTTAGGTTTTGTGGAGACCCATTCACCTCTTTGAAACTTCTTTGAGAAAACTTAGAACACAATAACACTTTAAAAATACATAGACCCATGACACATGATATCTAGATCCACCTTAAGTGACAACATCTATCACGGCACCCTTTTACTATAGTATAATTAGCGTAAACATCATTTTGTACATATGATCACTACGAACGAAAACACAATCAACTTATAAGCCTTTGATCATACAAAATATGCATTGATAAAACCTCCATAATCCAAATAGATGGTACTCATGAAGTATAAAACATGTTCAAACACTTAGTTCATCTTAAAACATCAAAATATCATCAAGAAAAACTCAATTACCCTTCTCAGGTTAGTTGCAAAGCATGACCACATACATAGTCAATATTAAAGCTCCCATATCTTTGATTATGCAAACAATTATACCTTTTAAATAGGTTCTATGATGCACCATAAACTTATATACAACTTTTCATTTTACACCATGACCAAATTTTGCATATATCAAAATTTGTATCACAAAAATTATAGATGAGTCTTCCCTCACAAATTTGAATATTTGAATTCTAATGGTCACTAAGAAATTATTAAACTTCAAACACTTTCTCAACATCTCATGCCCTCTCATAGATTGAATTAATACACATAATATATATCCCTCTAAAGTAGCTTGGTATTTACCTTTGCTTACTGTTAAACATCTATCACTTGTCATCATCTCATTGTTTTCTGACAATTTAGATCAAATACGCTCCATCGATCTCTATGGATTAACCAATTCTTTATCTTACAATTCTCACTATTAGATCTAGATCAAAACACCTAATAATATTCCACTTTGAAGCTATACATGCCTTATACACACATTGAATCTTTGACTTGACCTGCACCATCGATCTTCTAACTGCATAATCAACCATGAACCATTGATCTTCTATCCAAACTTTGTGAATGTGACACTTGTCACTAGCGCATTCATTATTTGAAATATTAAATTTTTTGTGCATTATTAGATAAATTTATATAATCTAAAATTCACTATTATATCTACTAACTAATGACCTCAGACTTTATATTTTTTAAACTTGATGGTCTCTGGCCCATCACAATCTACAAAAACAACTTTGAAGCTTTATAACTTGAGCTAGGAAACACTTCAAGAGTCTAAATTTTCAAGGGACCTTCTTGGAAATATAGACAATATCTCCATGAACTCATTTGAACTCTATTTAATTTAAAATTACTTAAAATAAATGATCAAACTTACTGGTTCATCCATATCTTCATGATGTGTAGTGACGGTTTGGCTACGTATGAGAACATAGTAAATTATATTTGAGAAGCCAACTTTGCTCCTTAATAAATTTTGTTGTGCTCAATAACATGTCTTGAAATTTATTCCATAACCTTGGGAATAATGAGATCACACCCATATGATCAACTCCCCTTGACTCATTAATACATGGTAATGGTGATGTCAACAACTTGCCTACTCAGATTTTTCTATCACATAACCAACTATGCCAAGATGAACATAATGAAGAACTAGATTTTTAACATACACTTCCATAAGATATATAATCATAATTGACATCTAATAGGACCCCTCACACATTATAAATACTTTATACCCATCAATAATCATGCCAAAACTAAATATCAACCAAGCCTACTTCAAGCATACTGCACACTTTGTCACTGACAGTTAGATTATCAAGACACTTCATCCACTCACTTGGACACTTCTATGACATCACTAAAAACTCTCCAACACCATTTAAATAATAACATGTGAACTTAGGTGATACAAAATGAGTTGGAAAAGGGTGCAAATATATCTCAAGTTCAAGCAGATTATGTAATACATCTTGTTAGTCAATAACATGAGTTGATTTCAAAACATTTTGTTTAATGTTTCTAACCTTACTTTCTAAAGCTTGAATAAATTGGAGAGGATTTTACATAGTAGACCCATTAGGATTGATATTTCATATTTGGGAAGTCAAAAAAGGGGGGGAAACACCACTTGTGTTGATGTAGGCATTAAAACTGGTAATTGAGTTGAATTATTAATTATTCCCGTAGAGGATGCGGGAATAGTTATTTGATCTTGGGGAAATAATAGTATGAAAATATATATTTTCCCCCAAATATATGTAGGAATCAATGGTGTTCTTAAGGGCAAGGATATTGGGATTGATGTGTGATAGGCATATATAGTAGCCTTAATATTTGTTCATATATAGTATTAGGATATTTTAAAGATCTTTAGGGTTGAACACGCTCTCAAAAAAATTCAATAGATTTAACTTGATCTTGATCTAATTATTCATGTTTATTATTTTCATGTGTTTCATTATCCCCATGATCATATTCACTCTCTATAATATTTTTTTTAGTATTTTGATCATTTTCATTATTGGCACTCTCATTATATGCAAAATTTGACACGATATTAGCTTGAGACATTTTAGGTGGTCGAAGGGGAAGTTAAAAACATTTAATAGGAACCCTAACTATTCTAGGACTATGCCTAGGTTACATTCAAATGATAAAACATGTTTGAATAAATACAAGTAGTAAAAACCTTATAGGGTAAAAAACCCTAGGGTAAGCTAGGATTTACATGAGAAGAATTAAAGGTTGGGTTTACCAAATGTTAACTCCTTTTGAAAATAAGGATTAACATGAAATAGAGTATCTTAATCAACTAAGGAGTAATCTAATCTAAATATTAAGTCAATTAAATGAATTAGATTCTACTAATATTTTGATGAGATATTATGAATCTAAGCATATGCAAAATATGAAAAGTACAACATTCAATATTATAATAATAACAATATGAAGGATAAATTGTACTTAGATTATAAAATAATATGCATATATTAGTAGTTCAGGTACATAAGTGGACCATTTGAAGATATATATCCCATCATCAGATTCTAGATATTTTCTTTTGTCATCTTGGACAATTGTATTACCCTGTGGACACTAATATTGACACTAGTATCCTGATTTTGTTACTAGTGTCATTTATGGAATATTTATTATTATTTTAAACTTTCACCTATGAATATTGGGGTTGATTTTCACCTTTTTAGTATCTATCTAGATCTCATGCTCATGTCTTAGATACCAATGTGTAACTCAAAATCCTAGGTCCTTTGATTAGGGTATGTGATCTTATGAAGTAAAGGTTAGTGGGTGTTTAATTCTAAACTAAGATGCATCAATATAGTATAGAGTTATGATATATAAATGAATAATCATAAGGGTGATAAATAGATCTATATTAGGACAATTAATTTGTAAACTTAGATAAACAATATTCTAAATTTGTATACTAAGATATGTTAAAAATAGAAAATACAACTATTGATTGATATTGTAATGAATTAGAAACAAGAGTACTTAGTTGGATTATTTTGTGTATATAGATATAAGATAAAATAGGTTAGAAATGGACTAGATCAGGATCCTAGTACAATCATTAGATTCTAGAGTTTTACATTCTAAGGCCTCAAATGCTTGTGTCAGATTTGAACGATTGTGTCGATGCTATTGTCTGATATGGATATAGGTATCTGGTATGGAATATTAGCTAGATCTAGGTGAGATCACCTAGAAATTTTTGATTTTAATCTTTCCTTTACTCTATTATGCTCAAATCTCATGCATAGGTTGTCCTCTTTATCAAATGATAAAACCCTAGATTTCTCACACTTGGAGTGACTGTGGGAAAATGGGTTAGTGGGCACATTATGTTGAGCTATCCCAAGGACCCATATATCAATGGGCACTTAATACATAGCTAATAATTTGAAGAGGGTCTCATATTTGTGTATTTATCCCCTATATATTAGCTTGTGTGTGTATCAAGATGAAACATATGATAATCAAGTATATAGAATGTCTTAGCTTGTATCTTAGAAAATATGTCTCATTGAATGATCATTAAATACATCAAATATATATATATGGTTTTTACCTATGAATAATATTTAAATAAGAAATAAAAGGGAATCTGTACTCACTTGAATGCTTTATTGAATGATTTTAGTAGGTTGCATTGTGAGTTTCTAGGTCTATGCTAGGTGAGGAATGAATGAGGATTAATATTATATATATACCAATAAATTTTGGAAACATCTCACATTAAATCACTTAGACCGACCATAAGGATACATTTCATTTGTATATTTGATGACTTTACGACATTGGACACTTAGTTTGGCACATGACACTAGGGTCGACCTAGGTGTCTAGCTAGAATGCAAGTGTTGAAGAAGATAAAAAATAGGTACATGTCCAAAAATTATAGAGGATGATGATAAATAGGTTTATAACATTTTTAGCACCACAAAAGGCATAGTCATCATAATAACATATTGTTAGACTAAGAGATAAGCAATAGGCACAAGAGATAGCGGATGCAAGCCTTTCAGTAGCATGAAGGTCTTAAGAACTGAAGGCTAAAACCATGAGAAGTACTTACCAAGTGTACAAAATTAAGATTCTATATAATTCATATTTAATGTTTATATTTTCTCTCCTTTGATCTAGTAATGAAATTTCTAGTTTAAAGGAAAAAGAATGCATACCTAGATGTGTATAACACACATTGTCTTTGTGTAAGTCACTTGAGTGCTTTATTAGTGAATGACCTAAAACCTGGAGAATGTTACATTATATAATCAGTGTATATAATTTATAATTGAAAGAATTTAAATGATTAAAATTAAAGAGATCAAGGTTAGGATTACATGTGTATCAATGCAACCATCTTGCCTTTTGATAATTTGATTTGAAGAGATGATTTGTTATGAAGCTTTGGAGCTGAGACTAAGATAATAGTAAAAAATGCAAGTGAAAATTTATACAAATATTGGAGGATAACTTGGTTCCAAACCTTGAATAAAATGTGAGTTACCATATGTCAGTTGAGATTAGCTCAATCATGCAACCCAATAATATTTATAACTTGGTAAGTGTGAGTGATCCGAGTAAACTCACATTATAAATCTAGATTAGGTGGATGATTTAATAACTCCATCTTATAAACTTGGTAATATTGAGTGATGTAAGCATGTCAAACTTACCAAAAGTGAACCAACTACTGCAATAGATTAGCTCAATAATAGTCCATAAAATTCCATCTTGGTGTATGCTAAATTTTATAAAAGTGTTTGAAATATGAATGCTGATTTGATTTTAAAATTTAAGGTGCTCTTTTTCATGGCATATGAATCTCATATATATCTCAAGTTTAAACCTAGGTATAACAATGTTACCAATGTATACAATGCTACCATAAATATGTATTTGAATCATTTAACTATGCAATTTAGCCAATTTGTAAACTATGTAAATGTGCAAGACATGTTCCTATGACATACCCCCATTGCTAGAGAATCTAAGAATTAGTAAAATTACAGAGAACATGTTTCTATAATATACCCCCACTATAGTCTGAAAATACTAAATACTAAATAAGTGTGGAAGTCATGCCTTTTTGGCATGTCCCCACTAAAATATAAAACTATGAAGGTGTGAAAGTCATGCCTCTATGACTTACCCCCAGTGATATGCCCCCCTTTTGAGGTGAAGGGAAGTAAAAATTCATTGTTATTTTACCTCAAAAGGATAAGATAACTATATAATCTATGCATGGATCATGTAGCACATAAGATTAGTATGTCTAGGTATATATAACAATAAAGCACATATTATGTGATCACATCAAATATTGATATGCATGATGTGAATCAAGGAAACATCTAGATAGTAAAAATAAAATCTCAACAAGTAATCAAACACACACACACACAAGAGCACTCAAAATCAAATCAAAATAAAAATGGTCCAAGGAGACCTTAAACAAGGGGCATATTCAAATGCCATAAAATATAAAGGACAAAACTTAGTCAAATATCCACAAGTCAAGTAATGACATATTAAAAGTCAATACAAAAAGCAATGATATATTGACATTTCAAATTATACAAACAAAGCCATAGGGGATGCAAACAAAAGAGCATATTCAAATGCTCTGAAAAGTAAAACAATGCATGACAAGACACATAAATAGAAAGTATGCAATGTAAGCAACCAAAATAAACATATCATACTAGTCCCTAGATATATGTGTTAGTAAAAAATGTTAATTACATAACATATCAAGTACACTTTGAAAGATATAAGTATGGGTAAAGGCATGTGTAATTATATAATCTCAAACAGGATAATGAAAAATGATCATAAAATGATATAAACTAGGTGTAACATGATCAAAGAAGTGAATGCCCCCAATGTCCATATGAAATGTGTAGAGGGAAGGTCCATCATCTGAAATTTCATAGATCATGTGCCTAGGTATGCCTGTATCACACTCAAAAGATGCATGAAACATGTTTATATAGAAATAGATGATATGTGATCTACCAATGTGGAAATAAAAACACAGATTCAAAGGAGGTAATAAGGTATGTAAATGTTGAATATTTTTAGATTTTTTGAAATTTTTTAATTTTTTAATTTTTTTGGTATTTTTGGGAATATTGGAAAATAAAATATTATCCTATGACCTCATCTAAAGGATGCTCATAGGCATCTCCCCATTGTGATCCTAGTGCAATAAATTGGTGGTACTACCAAAGAGCATGGATAGGTGTAATTTTTAACACTATAGGATCTATAATGCTCTGTGTATGTATAATATGACTCTTTGGTTATGAAGAGATAATAGCAGTATGGGTTCATGGAACCCAAAGTTGAGTGCTCCATGGTTTATTTTAAGGATGGTTTTCTTGTAAACCTTTAGAAGTATTATGTCTTTTTCTCTTCTTGGGCACAATTTATGTGCAAACCTCACTCTTATATTTTTGAATTTGGTTTCACAATGCCTTACATTGATTTTATGATGAAAAATGATATGATGATAGTTACTATATGGTAATAGTTATATATGAAAAAGTATATTATTTGATTTGTTCATGTAAGGAGGTAAACATATCATCCTATGTTCAAGTAACATAACAAGTATTGTATCCGTAGTTTCTTGGTTTGTTATGATCGATAGAGTCTATTGTGGATTTTTATGAGAGACATCAACATTATTTACATGATGTATTTTCAATTGATCCTTGTAAGGTTGAATTAATGTGTGTATCCAATAAAAATCTATGAAATAATAGGGATTTACATGTTCATCAACTATTTTTTCTTTGCCTTTATCTTGATTTGGTTTAGTATCCTATGTAGGTGAATTTAGCTTATATGTACTAGGAATTGTAGGTGTGAATAGGTTATGTAAAATATGGTCAGGGGTATCAATTAAGTTTATGAAATTATCATGTCATATCATGGGATAGATCACAACCATAGTAATTTAAAACATGGCCATGTTACTACTCAATATTGACCAATAAAAGAAGCTCAATTGTTTGATTTTTTTTGGGTTTTTCTATCATTGAATCCTTTGGTAAATTATCTTACTCTTGATGTGAATCTATACACATCTTAGTGTTTGGTTTTTTATTTTCATCTAGAGATAAAGGAGCTATTGTACTTGAATCACCTATTTCAAAATTATGTATATTCTCAAGTAAAATACATTATTTAGGTGACACCATAGTAAGAATGTGTTTTGTATCATAATATACCATTTTTAAAAATTT
Source organism: Torreya grandis (assembly GCA_037957365.1). Lineage (NCBI taxonomy): Eukaryota > Viridiplantae > Streptophyta > Pinopsida > Cupressales > Taxaceae > Torreya > Torreya grandis. The sequence goes on along the minus strand of JARHVA010002714.1, from coordinate 1,867,088 downwards.
GAAAGGTTCATCATCAACAGTCATTAAAAATAAGGTCCCATTATGTAAAAAATTTATACATCGATGTAGTGTAGATAGGATGACCTCTATTGTATGTATCCAAGGTCTACCCAAAATTAAATCATAATGTAATGTTTGAGACATTACCTAAAAAGTAGTTGGAACCATTTTTGGCCCCAATGTCATATCTAATATTATTTGGCCAACAAGAGGGCTATATAAATTGTCAAATCCCTTGATATGCATAACTATTTTTAAAGAAGATTGGTGTTAATACTCAAGGTGGTTACAAAACTTTTGCTACAAATGTTTAGGCCCAATCCATTATCAACGAGCACCCTTTTGATTCCTTTGTTATGCATAATCACTTGTATGAATAAATGTAAATCTTGATCAATAATATCTTTGGATGGTAAATATGTTGGATCAAAGGTAATGAGTTTTACATTATTCTTGAGGGCTTGCATGATATGATCAAATTAAGTTGGTTCAATTTAACTTGGAACTTGGGTATCACACATTACTTCATATAGGATATCCTTAGAGATAGTGGATTGATTTATAAATTAGAGGATTGAGATCTTAGCATGCATGTTTTTAATTAGTCAACAGGGTCATATCCATTATATTTGATCACTAGTTTTGGATAAGGAGGCACCTAATATATATTAACATGTGTAAGATTAGTTTGGAAACCTTCACCTTTTCACATAGTACAACATGGATCGGAAAATCTAATACAAGCCATGGGTGAATAATGTGTGTGGGATGGATGGTCATTATCACTTGAATAATCTAAGCATATCCAATAGTTTAGAGCATACACAATGAATATAACTATTAGATCTAAAATATTACAAAAGGAATTATGAAGAGATATTAAGTGTTGCTTTCATTTTGAAACCCTGACATTATATTGAATACTTTACCTATTTCATTGAATGGTATGTATGATAAATCAATTATTACAACAAGACACATCTATAAACATAAATTGGAGCCCAAAATGAGTTACAGATGTATCCATATTACACATATTTGTAGCAAATTGAAATCTTATTTTTAACTTGTGAACCTTTTTAAATTAGAAATTAGAAACAAAAAATCCTAGGTCAAAATCTAGGGTTTTGGGGACCAAGGTTCAAATTCACCAAATGTTTAGCCCTAAATTGAGATGGGTGAATATAGTATAGGGTTATTAATATATAAATTAATAAGCACAAGGGTGATAAATATATTTATAGTAGGTTAATTAATTTAGAAACTCGAATAAACAATTTTCTAATTTTATATACTAAGAAATGCTAAGAATATTGGAGAATTAATATTATTTGGGTCCTCTAATATAGTTTTAAGTTTATTCTAAGTTTAATTTTATATGTGCATTTATTATATTTATTATAAATGCACTTTATCCTATTTATGAGGTATCACTTGTATACACATAATATTTTTAAATTTTATCAATTATTGATGCTTTCTATTTTGCATGAACCCATCGAGTCTCAATCTCTCTAAGTACATGCCTTAAGGGGTGTATCAGGGAAGGGGTGAGTAGACCATTGGTGCTTCTCAAGATTATTGTCCCGTATTTACATTTATTACCAATCCAACCATGTCTTAAAAACATTATCTTAAGCTATTAATCTTCTTTTTCACACTCCTTCAGTCTTTTACCACCTTTCATACCCATTTTCCTAACCTAAAACCCATTTCGATAGTTTACATGACTAGGTCGACTAGGTTGACCTTTTAATCTTATTGGTGAAAGTCATTTAGGGTCTAGGTCCACTCTTGGTAGACCTATCCTATGACCTAGTGAGTTTTTATCAATAACGATACTAGGTCAACTGGAATGACCTTGTTGGTCAAAACTTTTGGAAGGGTTTAGGGTTAGATCCACCTATATAAACACATCTATTTCACCACTATTATAGAGACATCAATATTTTATTATTTATTTGTGATTTTTTACAATCTTCTCTTCTACCATTCTACCTGAGGAATCTTAACTTAGCGTTTCTACTTAGATAATATAGTCTTGTGGAGACGTCTTGGATGCTTTGGCCTTCCTTAGTGATCCTTAAAAACCATAATAAGCTCTTGTGAAACACATTTATGTTAGAGGTACAATCACTGAGAGTGGGGGGGGGGTGAATCAGTGAGCTTAAATAATCCAACTTCAATTTCAATCTTTACAAACACTTAACCAGTTACCACAAGCATTCATGAAGCATATACATCATTCATAACAAAGAGCAAGAGAGACAATGCAAGATTAATCACATAACACATGACATATGTGGGAAACCCTCTTAGGAGAGAAAACCCATTAGAACCTATAATTAGAATGTTATCTTAAAATAACCAAAACCAATTTAGATTAGTTACAATTGATCAAAGAATGACAATCCCTATTTAGTGAGACTATAATCCCATAAGGTGCTACAATAATTGTCTAGCTGAGCTATAAAAATAATCATACTTTTATCAAGTTTTACCTTATGAGGAGGGATTAACCCCCTTAGATGTTGATCTAACACAACTATACCTATGAACACATCCACTTATGAAGTGATGTCTTCAACACCTAATGATGGACCTTTGATTATCACTCTTCACCTTCACTCATACTCAAACAACAAGAACACTATTCTTCCAATAGAATTATGACCTATAGGTCATATAAATAGTCCTCAATCTATTTTTATGTTCAATTAATCCATAGGGCACTCTACCCTTCCTCATTCCACCATTAAATCACATAATCCTCTCTCAAATCTCTCCTAAGTCTCTCACACAAAGTCTTCCTCAAAATCTAGAAACCAACACATTTTGTTTCACTATTTTAGAGCATACTTGATAATCAACACCCTAGTTAGCCATTAGGCATACCTTAGTCTTTAAAAACCTATAATATGAATACATATCTAAATACAATCTCTATAGGTTGGCCATATAATCTATGGGTCACCCTTAAGGAACTACAGCTTTCAATTAGGCCCTTACAACCCTTATAGGTCTCATGTGAACCCATTCACTCCTTTAACACTTCATCAAACAAAATAAGAACATAGAACCACTAAAAAAGGCTTGGAACCATTTCATATGATCTATAGGTCCACCTTAAGTGAAAAAAACCAACGTAGTACCCTTTTTTTAAATTATAAATTCACCTAAACCACATTCTGTACACACAATCATTATGAATGAACACATAGTCACCATCTAAACCATTGTTCATACTGCACACAATTGGTCAAACCTTTAAAATACACATATAGAATATGTATGGGCTTTACAACACTCCCCAATATCTAGTTCAACATGAAACATCTAAACAACATCTACATAAGCTCAATTACTCTTCTCGGGTCACTTGTAGAATAAGCATAAACACATAGTTAACTTTAAACCTTAATATAATTGATTGTACACAATTATAGATCTTCAAATTAGGTTCATTAGATGAAACATGGAGTCCTATTCATATTTTATTTTTACAGCATGAAAAATTCATCCTTGATCAAAAGATATGGTCCAAAAACCATAGACTAGTTTTTCATTTATTAAATTTGAATATTTAAATGCAAATAGTCATAGTTAAACCTCAAACACTTTGTTCATATATTAAGTACTTGATGCTCAAATTAAGTACAAACCATAGATATTATTATATAAATATAGAACTTTAACACACAGTCCACTAATACCAAACATTAAACCTTGAACATGTTGACCTCATCTTGTGTAATTTGAAAACTTTGACTCAATGCACTTTGTTGATCTTTATGGATGAATCAAGTCTTTATTAGGTAGTGCTTGCTTAGAACCATTATGATCATGAAACTTGGAACCATCTCTTTAATTCTTAAATTATTGGATCAATACACTCTATTAATGTTACTCGAACTTTAACTTGTACAAAAATGACTAAGTCTGGGAACCTTGCTTATCTGCCTGGAAGGCCAACTTTGCATAGTCATATCTTTTACTTCATTCACTCGCATATTCTCAAAATTAAACCATATGATACTCTCACATAGTAGAATCTACCCATGTGACAAAATAATTTTGTAACCCTCACACATGTGAGATACAATGACATTAAAGGGCCCACTCAAATTTTTTTGCCACAGAGCCAACTATGTCAAAAACTTGTCTAGAAGTCCAACTTTGAACATACATATATTTTACTTTGCTTCAGTGCTTGACTAGAAATTTTGTAAAAATAAACTAGGTAAAAAAATAAATAAACCCATATGATTAAATTATCTTGGAATATCCATATGTGCTATATATTCCATCATCAAAATGTTTACTTGACTCTTCTTGTCACATTGTAAATTTGGCTAAGTATGGGAAAACAATGTCAAAATCCCTAAGAGTCCACCTTTGCACCCACATATTTATGACTATATTTAGGTAAATGAATTGAGATATAACACATAATAAATAGGTAATAATGTGATCACAACCATATGACTAAATCCCCTTGACTCATTCCCATATAGCAATGGTGATGCCATCAAACTACCTACTCAAATTTTCTACCACTGGACCCAAAGTGTCTAGATGAAAACTATGCATAACCAAATGAATTACACTTATGCACGCAAGCACTAAAAGCATAAAAAATATATTAGGTACCTATTTAATATCTTAAAAAGATCATACTCATTTAAACATCTCTAACCATGCCAAAATTGAAGATCAACCAATCATACTTCAATCATACTAGCATAAGCACACTACACACTTTGTCATTGTCACTTAGACTATCAAGGCACTTCATCTACTCACTAGGGCACCTTTATGACATCATCATGACATAATTTAAAACTCTCCAACACTTTATCTAAGGGAGATATTGAGTCTTGATGGGTTCATCTTCTAGTTAAGTATATCTAAGTTTGTTCCTCTCTTTAGTTGATAGAAGTAGCATAAGTGATGGCTTTTGAATAATATTACTCTTCTTCTCATGCATGACAGTTTTACCTATATATAGATTAATTAGGATTATCTTATGCATATTTAGTTTTATTTATTTACTAACCTCCATATTGTGCCACAAGCTTTGGTAAGCACTAGATTAGATTTCTTTGCTTTACTTGTTATTAGTATAGTGAATATGAAAACATAGGACCTAGCTAGGGTTACTGTGTGTTTTTTTCTTGACTGAAGGCTTTGTAACCATCCATAGTGATATTATTTATGGTAAGATATCCCCTAATTAGGTTTAGTGGATCCATATTGGTCATGCTCCTGATTACCTAATGTATCCCCAATCGAAAGTGTAAATATTATCTATCAACTTTGAGCTAGGGTTGATTTGTACATCTAATACATTTATGATTGCATACAGTCTAGTGAACCTAATATGAATCTAAACCTTGTAGGTTTTCTTACACATTATATATTTTATAACATTTTATTCATTATTTATTATATTTGTGATACTAGGTTGACAAGGCTGGTATAGTTTCTAACTTTTGTGCATAAGTTTAACACACAGTCGCATCAAAATGATTCTATTATTTCTATACATGTCTTCATCAAATATAGGTTACTAGATCAAATAGGGTGACATAGTACTTTTATTCAAATCTAGAATAACAAATTTGGTCGAACATGTCCACTTAGTATTCCAAACAGCTTCTAAATAACAAACTAGGTCAACCAAGCCAATACAGTCATCTTAATAGGTTTCAACAAATAGGGAATTGTAGAACTAGGTCGACCTAGTCAACATAGTTGGAAGAACTTGAAAGTAACATTCAAGGAAATTCAATAAAAAATTTATAGTCCTTAGAATCTTCTAACCCACCAAGGTTCCTTTCTTTCTCTCTCTACTAATTTAGTCTTTCCTTATAGATCTATTTTTTAGAGTTTGTAGTTTTCAAAACTACAATCATATAGCAAACTAGGTCAACCTGGTCAAAATATTTATGTATTCCATCTTATATTGGAAAGATTAGGTCAACCTAGTTGACTTAGTTCTTAAGAATTGTTATTTCTATAGTAAAATAGTGACCTTGTCGACTCTATTCTAAAATGTTTGCATATAGTGTCATTTGAATTAACTTTGTATTGTGCTTAAAATTGAGAATTAATAATCATATTCTAGTAATTACTTCACACTTTCACTTTTAGTTGTTTGCATACTTAGAATAGATCACATAGTCTAATTAGGTGGTTTTTCAATATATCATTTAGTTACACTATTTTTCTCTTTCTTGCACACATCACCAAATCACATAATTTTAAAACACATTTAAACATCTATCTACCCAAGGCCTACCTACTTAGATTTCACCACCAAGGGGGAAGCCAACTTGGTTTTCTATCCAAGTATAAACACATGGTTAATGGTATATATTGGTAAAGCACTTGACACCATTGTCACTATGGGATTGTGAAGTGAGGGGTAGGCCCCAATACTAGGCCAACACTATTACCAACATATATCCCTTTCAGCCTAAACATCTTAATATCATCCATAGATTAATTTCTAGTTCCCTACTTTCATCTAACTTCCCTATCACACTTAAAATAATAATTTATAATAACCTAACAACATTTAGGATGACCACTTAGTTAACATTTACTTTTTTAGTTGACAACTTTCTCTTTGCTTATTGTATGTTGTATTGCAAAAACTTACATTGAACAATGTTGGTGCAAGGTTTTATGTTATGCAACTCAATTGGATCTTTCTCATTGACCCAATTGGCTATGTGTTTACTTTCATTCTTTGTCTCAAAATACATTGCAAAATATTTCCCTATTTTCAATACACTGTCATTTTGTTTGACATGATCTCTTATAGACTATTTTTCTTCCTACCTACAATATTAAGTTGACCCAATCAGCTCTATATCTCTTTTACAAGTTAGGTTATAGTAATAATTTAAGTTGGTCGACCTCATATACTTATCAGGTTGTGTTTTTCATAGTTTTTAGTACAAGTTCGACCTGGTCGACTCTATACTCTTACTATTATCTTATCTATCTGACTCAGTTCCTTATTTATCTTTCCTTAGCATTTTGTTCATTTTATTCAAATCATCATGAAGTCCCCTATTAGAATCTTCTTGGAAAAACTACATTCATTTATACAATATATGGTATGTTCATTTACCCCTCTCTTTTCCTTCCAAGAGAACCCTGACTCTTGGAGCACCTCTTCCTCTTTATCTATAAATTATAACATGGTTCAAATCAAACCTCAAGATAAAGTAGATGTATCTAATCCTTTTGTATCTATCAAGACAATTCTAATCTTCAAGATTTTCAATATAATGTGGGATCAATTGACACGTGTCTATCCAATAATACCACTACTATTCTACCTTCCAATAACCCTCCCCCTAATACCAATTTGAGGAGTTCTCTTATAAACACTAATCCACCAATTGATATGACTCAAATTATTACACAAGTAATATAAAAAATGATTATAATTCAAACTTATAACACCTCTAAATTGATGTAATTACATCATTTGATCAATATGGCCAATCAACCTCTAACTATGAATCCTCAATCCAACCCAAATTTTATTCCTCCACCTCTTAGAGATGCCTCATGAAATGTTATTCCTCAACCTATTATGAATAACAAAATGCTTCAAAATATATAAAATGAGCCTTTAGATCCTTTCATCATGTCTATTGATATTGGTAATATATATCCAACTATCAAATATTATGGGATTAAAGATCCTGCATCATTTCTCAAAGCCTTTGACAATCTTTACAAAGAGTGGATCCAAACTAATACTTTCACCACAACTAAAATTATAGTTAAAACATTACCTGGTGATGTATTGGAATGGCATAACCAACTTCCCCAACATTCTATTTGGAACCTTAAGGATTTAGTCAATCCTTTAGTTAAATAGTTTTGACATAATGACCTTCTCAAAAATTACCTTAGCCACTTCATCAATGCTAAGCAATCTCCCACCGAATCATCTCATGATTTTATCAAATGATGAAAATATTTGGCTCATAAATCTGATCATTACATGATTTATGATTTTTTTTTAAAACTCTTTATAACTGATTTAACTCCTCTTCAATATAAGGTTTTCACTTTTACTCCTCAAACACTTAACGATGATCTTGACTAAACTAAATGTCAAGACTTCCTCATGAACCAATTCAAACCTAATCCTAAATTACTTAAAGGATCTTTTCAACTTCTACCAATGCCATCACAAAAAATTCTCCTCAAACCAAACAAGCAGTTTCCCAAGCCAACACTCCCTCATAATTTCACATACCATTCACTGTGTAGCAAATGAAATAATTTTTACCGCCCTCTAAACCCTTTACTTATCCTTATAATCATCCTAAGTGGTATGACCCTAATAATTTTTTTTGGTTCCATGCTAACATTGGTCACTCTCATGAAACTTGTAGAGGTATTACTAAATTTGATTTTTCCTATGTGCTTGGCTATTCCTTTAATCACGAAGCCATGATAAACCTTCATCATCAAGACTACAATACCGCTTCTCAAAACTGACAAGCTTCTAAAGCTTCTTATTCTAATAACCAAAAATATTTTTCCATAGGTAATAATCATCAACATACCAAGGATTTTTTTGCTATTGATGCTGACTATGACCAATATTATAGTAATTCTCAATATGTTAATGATATTAAGGTCAATTATCATCGCAAACTGGCTCACAAAGATCCTATCATAAAACTTAAGAAACCATATTTAGAAGAATAATTCCTCAAATATAATACCACCACTAATTTAGCTTTAAAATATCTTGAGGAACCACCTCCTTCCAAACCCCCAAAAACTTCCATTCCTTAAAAATATACCTTACCTTCTAAACCCTGGACCGGTTCTTCTTCTAAATCCCATTGGAACTTTCTTGAAAAGCTTAACTCCATACCTTACAAGATTCCACTTATGGAGTTAGTTCATAATTCCCCTTATAATCACAATTTCATTATGCAAAAATTAAAATAAATTGAAGATCCATCTCTTATAGATGAATAACCACCTTCTATTGATCCTTAACCTTCCAACATGCATACCATTAAAACCATGTGTCTTTCTTCCAAACCATCTAGTGAATTTCTTGAAGAAGACATGATTAATGATGAAATCCTTTTTTGTACTAATGATCTACCACTATTCATTAAAATATCCATTAATAATACCCTTATCTATAAAGTCTTAGTTGATGAAGGTTCCAATATTATTGTGACATCTTTGTGGCTTATCTAATAATTTGGTTATAATAAGGATCATCTCAAGCAAACCCACCTTACCTATCATGGATTTGATAAAACTAATCAAAAGCCACTTAGTTGTATTTTTCTTCCCATAACAATAAGAACTAAGACTATTCAAACTAAACTTATGGTCCTTGATTTGCCCTTATCATATAACATACTCCTTGGTCACCCTTAGACACATAGAATGAGGGATATCACCTCTTCTAGTAGCCAATGCATCAAATTCCTACATAATGGTAAATGGTATAATCATGAGGCTGATCCAAACCCTTGGAGTATTCAACTTCCTAATCCAAAATCTCAATATCACATCCTTACCATTCTTACCATCAACAATTCTCCCTTACCGAATTTCATCAACATCAATCTAGACTTACAAGTCACTCTTGATAATTCAGATGGTGATGAAACTAATGACTTGTAACATACAACACTACTAATCTAGCTCATTAAATATTAGAGTGGCTTCCTCCTTCCTTATTACCTTGTGATCGTACCATTCATCTCATTGACGAGATGACTAATTTCCCCCCTTATGCAATGTGCAAGAACCTTTTTTTATCAGAAGATGCCTTTAAATTCAATGACTATGGAGTGACCAAATTATTCGAAGACCCTTTAATCATGTCTCTACATAAAGTTAGTAATATTAGGATTTTACCTTTTTAAACTCCCCCTAAATCTCAAACATGTGCCATTTTTCCAACCTATGATGATAAATACATCATGGCCCAACCTCAATATTGAGACTTGGATGTTCAACATTATCAGAAAACCTTAGCTCAAATACATGATTTCAATTAGGATGTTCATACCATTTCCATGGATAGTGAAATAGATCTCAAAGGTCATGTACCTCATGTTAATTCTCCACTTCTTGATACTCCTTGGGTGGTAAAATAACTCCTATCATCTAAACCCTTGAAGATTCTTGCATCTTATCTACCACTTATAGGTCCCATCTCTACATCTGATTCTTCCCCTATTAAAGAAATTAATAATATACCAATCCCTTTTGATCCATCCATTCTTCTTACGCCCAAGATTATATTAGATGCCAAGGCCATAAATGTCTATCAGATAAATTCTGAAAATGATAGCCACAGTAATCAAATTCTTGATTTCAAAGTAGATATTGAGTATTATGGTCCTCTTCCCACTTTACCTAACAATGAAGCTATTATTGAATTACTTCATGCCTGAGAACCTCAACTTCCTCAAAAACATCACAAACTTGGGAATTTAGAAAACAAATCCCCTTATTTCAACAACTTCATCACTAGCATAGATCCCAAATCTAATCCAATTTCTTCTTTACCTAATGGACCATACCACTTCTAAGATGGAAATGTTATGCTTATCAAATAAATTACTCACATTGAATATGGTATTTCATCATGCCATTGACCAATTATAGTTTGTAGACTTTCACCTATTGAACATGATGACTTTAGCTTGTTTTTTTTATTAATATCGTGAGATCTTTTCCTGGTCCTATGAGGACATGCCTAGTATTGACCCGAGCATTATGGTGTATAATATCATTACTTATCTTGATGTCAAATTTGTGCATCAAAATCAATAGAAATTTCCACCTTATGTCACAAAAATTTATCAAACTTCTCGATGCTAAGTTTATCAAACTAGTGGACTACTTTGAATGGGTTTCTAACATAGTCCCTGTTGAATTTTTTTTTGCCATGGTCATTTGCATCTGCATTGCCCTCTACCTTTAATAGATTCTATTTTTGATTCCACAGTTGGTTATGAAATGTTATCTCTTATGGATGGTTTTTCAAGCTACAATCAAATTCACATTGCTCCTGAAGACTAACATAAGACCACTTTCACCATAGAATGGGGCACCTATTGCTATGTTAAAATTACCTTTGAACTCAAAAAGGTTGGAGTTACTTTTCAACAAGTAATGACTCATCTTTCATGATCTTATCCACAAAATTACATAAACCTATGTGGATGACCTCATTGCTAAAACAAAAATTTGCAAGACTTATCTTTTTGATCTTGCCATCATCTTTGAATATCTATTCAAATACAGAGTTAGACTAAATCCTTACAAATGTGTTTTTGGTGTTACATCTGGTAAACTATTAGGATTTTTAGTCTCTCTTTATGGCATTAACATTGATCGTGCTAAGATTAATGCTATCATCAACATGCCCACCCCTCATTCAATTCTAGACATTTGTAATTATCTTGGTAAACTTGGGGTAATTAGATAATTCATCCCCAAAATGGCTTACCATATCCACTCCATCAATTCTCTTATTAAAAAAGGTAATTGATTAGAATGGATGGATCCCTATCAAAAAACATTTGATAACATGAAAGAATCATTACTTCACCTAACTACATTTTGTCCTCCTCAAAATGATTGACTATTTAATCTTGTACACTTCTTCCACACACATATTAGTTGGGGTAATGATTGCCCAACAAGAGGATACCAAAAAAGAGTATGCCATATACTACATCATTTGAGACCACATTGATTATGAGAAACATTACACAAAATTTGAATGTTATTACCTTGAAATCTATTTTGTAGTTGAAAAGCTTCAAAATTATATGCTTTATCATACCACTTATGATATCATTCATTTTGATCCCCTTCATCACTTCTTCTCAAAAGCCTTTCTTCTTAGAGATAGAATTGGCAAATGGATGGTTCTTCTCATGGAATTTGATCTACAAATTATTACTCAAAAAGCTATCAAAGAATAAATCATAACTGATCAACTTACCACAACTATTGTACCTACTACCAATCACCTTCAAGATAATCTTCTTGATGATAATATCCCCTACATTGATGTTCCCAACCAAACCATATCATTTAAATTTTACTTCCATAACTTCACTACTAATTGTCAAGCACGTAATCTTGATGAAACCACTATTATCCCTAATACTATTAAACCAATAATAATTATTAAATAACTTCCTAAAATTAATGTTGACTTACACAAGGATACTTGGACCCTTCACTTTAATGGTGTTAAATTCTTTGAAAGAGCTGGGGTAAGTTGTATTCTTATGATCCCTCTTATAAAAATCATCCCTTTAGCTTTTTTCTTAACATTTGATGTCACTAAAAACATGGAAGGGTACGAAGATTTAATTTTAGACATGAGAGCTACTCTTGATTTAGATATCCAATACTTACATGTTTTAAGTGATTCTCAACTCATTTTCCACCAAGTCAATAGTGATTACCAATGCAAAAGAGATAATTTCATTTATTATCATCAAATTTAAACTACTCTCATCAAATATTTCATTTCTTTCACCATCGATCCTATCCCTTGAGATAAAAAATCTATTACCAATTCCCTTGCTTCTTCATCATCTCTTTTTCATCTACATCAAGTTCTTATTGATCCCATTTTTCTTATCATAATCAAAAAATCTCCATCTTCTACTCAGCCATATGATTCACTAATATACCACATTGAGGATATGACTATTCGACAAAACCTATGGTACAAATACATCATTCAATTTTTCAAACACCAAACTTATCCTCCCAATCTCTATTCCATTGAAAAGACTCGTATTTGAAAACAAGATTTTAAGTATGTATTTCAATATAACATCCTTTACTATTGAAATGTTGAAGGTAATTTACTCCATTATGTTATGCAAGATGAGTTTCATCTTCTCCTTGAACAACCACATGGGGGCATTTGCAGTGTCCATTGTAGTGGACATACTATAGCCTACAAAGCTAATGTATGGGATAATTTTGTCCTACTCTTGAAAAGGATGCCATTGAATTTGTTAAAAATTATACTCCTTTCCAACTTCATGACTATTTAATTCATTAAATTCCATCTGAGCTTAAAACTATTGAATCTCCCTAGACATTTTCCATGTGGGGATTAGATCTCATAGGCAAACTCCCTCAATCTCAAGATAGGCATGTCTTTATAATCATAGTGATAAAATACTTTACCAAATGGGTTGAGGCTATAACCCTTGTTAATGTCACTGATATGACCATATCCAAATTTATCCTTAATCAAATTATTTACTACTGTGGTGTCACTCATACTATAATTTTAGATAATGATGGTAATTTCAAAAATAAAGATATCAAACAACTCTACTAAATTTAAAATCAATCACAAATTCTCCACACCCTATCATCCATAATGTAATGGCCCATCTGAGGCCACAAAAAAATTATTAATAAAATTCTCTAAAATATAATTCATGAAACCCACATGGATTGGCACCTTCATCTATATCCTGCTCTTTGGGCCTATCACATTAGCATACATACAGCCATTGGGGAAACATTGTTTTTTCTAATCTATGGTTTTGAATCAATCCTTCCATTATAAGTTGAGATTCCCTCTTTCTATATATATCTTCAGGGTATCATACCCAATGAATAATTACATGAAACTCATGTTCATGCTCTTGAACTTCTTGATGAACATTGTCTTTTTGATTTACAACATAACTGCTAATACAAGGATCATATTACCAAATAACATAATAAATGTGCAAGATTTTACACATTTAATATTGGTGATCTTGTCCTTAAATTAAATTACACTCATGAAAAATAAGGTATATATGCCCAAAAAGGGTGGGGCCCATATTTAATCAAAGATATTCCTGGTTTAAGTAACTATTACCTTCAAACCAATGAAGGCCATGTTTTAAAAGAGCTCACCAATGTGTAATTCCTTAAAAAGTATTTTGCCTAATCCTTCCCTTCTTTTCATGATTTCTATATGCTATTTATCTAACACTTTTTGTAGGATGCTTTCATGGGTCTCACCCTCTACAATAATTCTCTCTTTTTACAACCTTAGTCTTTCCTTTTATTCTCTTGGTTTCCCTTTTTCTCATAATTTTCATTATAAAATTGTGGATAGAACCCGATCTTCCTCATGATGTACTTTTATCCTTTTTGTTTTCATAGTTTTTCTAATAATTTTTGACACCCTCATGGATCTCTCTTTTGAATTTTAGTGAAATATCGTAGATAGAACCTAGCTTTCCTCACAAATACCATCTTTTTCTTATCTCATTTATTTTTCACATGATTTTATACACGCTCTTGGGTTTCTATTTTATGAGTTACAGTGTAAGACCATGGATAAGACCTGGCTTTCTTCATAAAATCACCATCTTATCACTCCTTTTCCTAGAATGTGTTTTTCAATGGTTACAAGTTCTTGATCTTTGTTCTCAGCTTTAATTTTTACTTCTTTTGATAGATGAAATTTACACAAACAACATGTGTTAGCATGTTTTCCTCCATTTCCCTCATTACTATGATAAGGAATCACACTTTTATGTCATTGTATCCCTTTCTTTCCCTTTGTCACATTTTTGTAATTTGAAATAATTTAAATTATATCATGTTTCATTCCTCTTGATTTACTTTCTTTTCACTCCACATTGGATAAAATAAGGTCAAAGTCAAGATAACACTTTTATTTCACCTAGATTTACAAGACTCTAAGACACCATGCTCTCTAAAGTTATTTCTCTTGGAAACCAAGTCCCAAGTATTCAAATGAAAGCCATCTTTAACACCCATGTTGGTTATCTGAATCCATATGGAGGAGGAATAAAAGAAGCCATATATAAATTTAAAATCCAAATCATTTGAAACAAAAGGCAATGATACATAAAAGATAACATACAAATCTTAAAATTTAAAATCACACCAAAACACATGATTACAAGCACATATCCTATCTCCAATTTAAGCTCAAACTCCATAGTTGGCCTCACAATAGAGTTGAGGTTTATTGGGGTGTGGTAGGCAAGTAGATTGAATAATAAATTTCAAAAATTTTTATGGTGCTACCTACTTTCTCATATAAGTACCCAATCTTCATAGTGGACTGATAGCTCTAAAAGAGGTCCTCAGGAACAAGAAACATGTTGTGAAAGGTAGGTCAATTTTAATTTTCATACATATAGGCTTCATGGGATGATCTACATACTTAATTTTTTGACCTATAACTTGTGTGGATAGGATAAGTTCTTTAGAGTCCTTAAGGTCAAAAGTCCTCATGTTTTGACAAACCTAATTTGAGTGTCTTAACTTCGATAAAGACCTACTCTACCTTGGTTTTTCCTTTATTTTCCCCTCCACCTATTTAATTTCTCCCCTTAACAAACATGTATGATTCTAAATATACTTTACCTCTTCTATACTTCCTTCTTATTCACATCTTAAAAACATGCTAGCACTACTTTGTTTCAGTTTAATCTACCCTTAAAACAAAATAATATGCTTAATAAACTATGGATTACTTTATTTGCACCATGAATCTACATTTTTAGACTTGCCTTGATTTATTTTACCATTTATCATCATTGTGCCATCCCTTTTTACAAACACCTGAGTTCATTTCTACTTTCATGTACTTTTTCCATTATTGAGTGAGGTTGGCTTGTTACTTCTCACTCATCAATGTTGTTTTCCATTTAAAGCACATTTTTCCATTGATGATTGAGTAAGGATTATTATTTATCACTCCTCAATGTTTTTTTACAATTTTTGCTTGCACATCTTTATTTAAGTAAGGATTGCTACTACTTTCAAATTGATGTTTAGTTACCATATTTTTTGACATGTATCTTTGGTTTGACTTGGTGAGTTTTCCTTTCTTACTTAAGGTTTACTTGTTTGAGTTTTTTGGTCTTTATTAGCCTTGGCTATTCATTTCCCTGATTTACTCCAAATTTTGACTTGGTCATTTGGTCTAACATAACACTTATCACCCCAGCTTGCCAAACTTTTAAGTACATCCCATCCATATAGCACTAATTATCCTGGCTTTCCTATGTTTGTATTTTCTCTTTAGTTTTATATTCTTGGTTTTGTTGAAAGTAGTATCTATGCCATCCACAATAAAAACTACAAACACAACAAACAACCATCTGTGATGAAGGTAGGTCAAGGTATGCATACATTTACTTTTTATTTATTTTCTTTTCCATCATTTAATTTCAATTATTTTTGCTCTAAAGTACTATGACATTTTTTAGCCTCACTGTTGTGTTTACTATGTTATTTATCAAAGCACCATCCCTTGTTATAACTAAGTGACACATGATGAGCTTTGAATGGGGCATATGTATACACATAATATTTTTAACCTTTATCAATTAATGATGCCTTTTATCTTGTAAGAACTCATTGAGTCTTGATCTATCTGAGTGCACACCTTAAGGGTTATATTAATAAAGGGGTGGGTAGACTATTGGTGCTTCACAAGATTGTTTTCCTTTATTGACACTTATTACCAATCCAACCATCTCCTAAAAACATTACCCTAATCTATTAATCCTCTTTTGCACACTCTTCCAGTCTTTTATCACATGTTGTACCCTTTTTTCTAACCTAAAACCCCTTTTGAAAATTTACATGACTAATTTGAGTGGGTCAACCTTATACTCTTATTGGTGAAACTTGTTTATGGTCTAGGTTAGATCTTGGCCGATCTAGCCCATGATCTAGTGATTTTTTATCAATAGTGACACTAGGTTGACTCAGTCAACCATGTTGGTCAAAACTTTCAAAAGGGTTTAGGGTTATATCCACCTATATAAACACATCCATTTTTCCATTATTAGAGAGACATAAATAGTTATTATTCATTTACACTTCTTTATAATTTGCTCTTCCACCATTCTACTTGAAGAGTCTTAGCTTAGGGTTTATACTTGAAGAATTTAGTCTTGTAGAGAAGTCTTAGATGTTTTGTCCTTTCTTAATGATCCTTACAAACCATAAAAAATTATTTAAAAGTACCTTTAGCCAAAGGAGATGTTGATTTTCAATGGGTTCATCTTCCAGGTAAGTACCTCTAACTTTTCTCCTCTCTTTAGTAGATAGAAGTAGCATAAGTAATGGATTTTAAATAATATTACTCTTCTTCTCCATGAATTAGGGTTTTACCTATATATAGTTTAATTACAATTATCTTATACATATTTACTAACCCCCATATTGTTCCACAAGCTTTGGTGAGCACTAGATTATATTTCTTTGCTTTACTTGTTATTAGTGTAGTAAATATGAAAACATAGGACCAAGTTAGGGTTATTTCATGGTTTTGATTGATTGGAGGCTTTGAAACCTTTTTTAGTGATATTATTTATGGTAAGATATCCCCTAATTGGGTCTATCAGATCCATATTGGTCATTTTCCTGACTATCTAATGTATCCCCAATCGAAAGTGTAAGCAAGATCTATCTTCTCCAAGCTAAGATTGATTTGTGGATCTAATGCATTTTTTATTGTATACATCACTCACATATTTTATCAACTTTTAGGATTTGTATTTAATTTCACAAATAACTCCCACCCCTTCACCACATGGAACATACATCCTCCTAACTTATAAGAGGATTAAGGACACCTAGCACACATGTTGAAGCTTACACATGTTATTCCTTATTCCTTCTAGCTCTATTTATTGAGTTATTGTCTCTCACTTTTTATGTTGTAAAATCTTGATCTTTCTCTTGCTCTTGCATCCTTATGGTGCTATTTTGGCTCAAATTCATTATCTCTCTCTGTAAGATTCTTCTTTCTATGTACATAGTTATTCATTGTTGTAATACTTCTAAAATATTGTGAGGTTTTTCTCCATTCAACAATTTTCTCACTTGTCAAAT
The DNA here is from genome assembly GCA_037957365.1 of Torreya grandis. NCBI lineage: Eukaryota > Viridiplantae > Streptophyta > Pinopsida > Cupressales > Taxaceae > Torreya > Torreya grandis. The sequence goes on along the minus strand of JARHVA010002714.1, from coordinate 1,849,142 downwards.
CTCTCACCCCAACTTTGTGGTTTGATTTCATTTCAAGGTAACATTATTCTTTAAGTTTTGCAATTCTTATTCAACATTTTAATTTGTTATTTGACAATATTATTTCATGATATTGGAGCATGTTTCTCTTTTGACGTTAAAACTTGAGTTGTGCATTTTTTTTGGAGGAGAATTTTGATTTTTTTACAAGGGCTTGCACCTTTGGATATGATTTTTAGCATATTTTCCCATTTTTAGCTTAACTTTATCATTTTTTTCATCTTGCATTCTAATGTGTATTTTGAGTTATTATTAAAATGAATACTTTTAATTTTTTAAGTTGGTTGCACAAATAAAATATGTCATTTCTTCCATTTTTAAAAACCTGTCACTTTAAAAACCTGCTTAAAAAAGAGGCCATATATTTTTATTGGTAATTTTAATTTTTTTTAAAAAATTGGGTTCTGTGAATATTTATTACAATAATATACTATTAAAATTTTATAAAAATTCATATCACCATTTTTTATAAATCACAAAAAATATACCTATTAGTTTTTCTTAAAAAAATATGTGCTTAATTTTTTTTGATTTTTTGGGGGTATTTTCCTCACTTTATTTTTTAATGTTTTTTAAAATAAAAATATATTTTTAATTTTTTTTTCATTAAATCAAAATAAATTCAATTTTTTCAATGATATCAACATTGGTTTAAAAATTAAAACAACTAATTAAAGTCTTTACATCAAATTTTAAGTCTTATTCAAACTAAGTTTGAATTTTTATAAATCCATAACTTAATATGTAAGTAAACTTTGGAGTTTTGGTATGTAATTAAATTTATAAGGCAATTAATCTAATTCCTTTCAACTTTGTTTTAACTCTAATGATATTTTTAAGCAAATCAATTTCGCTCACAATCTTGTTATTCAAGTTGTTTATCGTGAGTATTTTTCATCTTTGAAAATTTTGTTGAGATGAAGATATTTAAATGTTCCTTAGATCAATAAATATTTCTAATAATTAATTTTTTTCAATGATATCTAAATTTTTATCTTTTTCTCTTGAGGCTTTTAAATTGACCATTATTTTAGTTTTTAAGAAAACTATGCAAACTATTTCTTTTAAAAATAATGAAATAGTTGCTCTTAAGAATAAATTATATGTCAACATGACACTTTAAATGTTTTACAATCTTCTTTTATTAATCAAATGACAACCATGCAATCTTATATTGATGCTTTAGATGTTAAATTTGAGTCTTTTGCATATGATACTAGTTCTCATGATGAAACTCATTATGCTTCTTAACAAACAAAAACTTCTTTGAATAATTCTTCTACCAACCTCAACTTAAAAATTATGAATTCTATGGGCTATTCAACTGGTGGGCTTGGTAAGTGTGAAGATGGTATTTTTGAACCTATTTTACCTAAATCAAATACAAATTCTAAAGGTCTTGGTAATAATGATTCAACTATTTTTCATGTAAATTTGACATCTTATTATCCTCTTCACCGAAAGACTAATAATATATATATTTTTATTATATTGTTTGTAGCACTCATGCTATGGTTAAAATTAATAAACCTTGTGTGCATTGTGAAAAATATAGGTATCATATCTCTAAATGTTTGAAATTAAGGTTATTCAAATTGTATGATAAATCTACTCATAACACTTTGCATTATTGGAAAATGATTAAATTTCCTACCTCTAAGGTTAACACTATCTATATTCCTGAAACTGATGAATATTTTGGAGACTTTGATGTGTCTTCATGTGATATTTCTTCAATTGCTTCACAATGGATATATTTTTCTAGTGACACATATTATTTGTCACTATTTTTATTAACTAAATCTCTTTTATTGCATTCCTTGTTTTTTGTTGCAAAGGAAATATGCTTTGATTATGTTGACTAATTTCTTTTCATTAAAGATTTCACACTTTGATGGAAGTTGTTTTTAGTTATAATTTGCCTAGTTTTACATCTACTTTTATTTATTTATGATTAATGGTAAAGGTCAATTTTTTTGAAGGGGTCCCACCCTTTTAAAATGGAATGAAAGATGGTACATGTATAACCAAATGAGACTCCTCTATTAGTAGAAATTGATCTGGATGCATAAATGTTGTGATAATGCTACAACCTTGCTATAAGACACAAAATAAACTAAAACTATGACCCTCATTTAACATTTTTTTATATCTAAGGGTCTTATTTTGTGGTTCCTATCCCTTCTTACCTCTACCTCTCTTCCTGTTACTCACCATCATCTAGTCTCCTCCTTCCCCTAAATACAAGAACATGGGAATGGAGAATTTAAGCATTTAAACTAAATTATAGTTATTCAATGAACTATCTAAAAAATCTTCACTTGAATCTAAATTTACAGTATTAATTTTTGAAATTAAATCAACCTTCAATAAAGTTTCATCTATAACTGATTTATTCTCCTTCATGTGGCCTGAAGACTCCAAGGGGGTTTCACCAAGTCCACAGTCCTCCTCTTTGGATTTAACTTCTTCTTGATTCTCATCCTGATTAAAATCAATTTCCTTTTCCATGTCCTCATCCTTCGAAGCGTGATCATTAACATCTATGCCCTTCACGATGAGATGATCAAGAAGGGCTTCTTTTCACCATGATATGCCCATTTTTTTCTAACTCTTTGGCATGAGCCATCCATATGTCATATCGAAAAATAATGCATATAATGGAAGGGTATCCCTTATAAGTCTAGTGTTTGAGACAAAATTCAATTTTAAACTTTTAGATCAATAACAATAAGAAGTTCAGAGGATATATCCATACTTACAAGTATTATATCATAGGTGGTATGAAAATAGTTAATTTTAGATTCATCTATTGTCAACATCTTTCCCAACACCTTACCTATCATAAAGAAGTTGGATTTAGTCCAAAACTTAAGTGGGAGGTATGAGAGACTTACCCATACATGCTTGATGTTGAAATATTTTGTCAATGGGTTGAATGAAGGAAACCATGGCTTCATCAAGAGAAGATGATGATTCATGGACCAAATCTAATCATGAAAAATCATACCCCTATCTTTAGGGAGATTAAAAACTACAATGAATAAGCCCCTAACACATGGGTAGATTTTCATATCCTCTTTCATTAATAGTCTCTAGTCCTCAAAAATCTAGTTTTGAAGAGTTTAAAGACTTTCTAAAAACTGGTTTGATTCCCCTTTCAAAAAACCACTCTTCATTTTCTATAACTTTAGCAAGATCCTCCTCTTTAAAAAGGTTGAAAGACTTATCTTTTTAGGATTTAACAGCTTTTGAGACCTAAAAACTATTGCCACAAAGGATTTGACCCTCTTTTATTAAAAATTGGGAAAAAGGGCATGTAATATATATATCTTCTAAGATAACACCCCTAAAACTCCTATTTCTATTTGTAGATACCTCAAATACATGACCTATATGTAGTGTCAAAATATGCCTATCATTTTGGTCAAATGATGTTTCTTTCACAAAATAAGTATAAATATAATCATCAAAAGAAGGATTGAAATGATATAACCCTCAATCATTATAGGGTATTCCATCCTTAGCCATCAACTCCCCTTACTAGTCTCTATATATTCTTTACATGTAGATCTGATCCTGTTTGTAGACTTCATAACTTCACATGACTCTGCCTCCTCTATGTTTACCTTCTGATCATTGTATTTTACATAAGCCTTAATAATCCTCCCCTAATTTAGATAATCCAATCCATTGGATTTAAATTTACTTCTATATCTATTTATTTTTTAGGTAAATATATTGGTGTTACTCCCCAAAACCTAAATTCATTCTATCAAAGTGATGGTCACCCTATTTGCCATGAAGTGCAAACACTCATATGCTAGGATATATTTCATAAACACTCTACTTTTATTCATTTATATATTTAGGTTATATTTTTGACATATTGGTTACATAACTTGAAAGATTGGTGTTAACATGTTTATTTTACAAGATTCTATGGATCATTTCTCCTTCTTATTAGTCTTTGTTCCATTGTGGATTGATCAAATTATCTAAAGAGGATTCTTAGAGATTCTTGGTGATCACACTTTCATCCTTTAGACCTTTGGTGACATCTTCTCTTCTTATTTCTTCTCTAAACTATTGTAATTCTTTTTAAATCAAGTTTCTATTAAGGGGAAGTTAATGTAATTAGAACTCCCTTGTTTTATAAAAGGTTTTTTCCACTTTTGTAACCCTAAATTAAGTTTAAGGGAGGGTGTTAGAGAAGTAATCTTATTTGTCTCCTTTAGTATAGTTTTAGGTTTATCCTAAGTCTCCTTTTTATGTGTGCATTTATTATAAATTTATTTTCATAGATCTATGAGGTATTACTCACTTCTCTTATCCACTTATAGGATTTGGAGTTACTTTTCAAGTAACACCTCCCCTGATATGGTATACACATCATCCTCAATTTTAATAGGACTAGGGAAACTTGGCATACATGATGAAGCTTATACATGTAACTCCTTATTCCTTTTATCTTTATTTATTAAGCTCTTCTTTCTCATTCTTTATGTTGTACAATCCTTGCATTTCTCTTGCATACTTGTGATACTATTTTAACTTAAGGCCATTCTCTCTCTTTCTCTCTCTCTCTCTCTCTCTATATATATATATATATATATATATATATATATATATATACACACACACACACACACACACACATACACATACACTTAGAGATTCATTTTTACAAGACTTCTAATATATTATGGGGTTTTTCTATATTTGATGGTTTCCCCACTTGTTTAATCTCTTACCTCAAATTTTTGGTTTCATTTCACTTCAAGATAATATTGTTCCTTAATTTTTTTCATTGATTATTCAACATTTTAATTTGATATTTGGCAACATTTTTTTCAAAAAATAGAAAGTATAATTATTGATGGATATTGAAATGAATTATAAAAAAGAGTAATTAGCCTATTTATTATATTTATATATATATATATATATATATATATATATATATATATATATATATATATATATATATATAGATCTAGGATGGAAGTGTATTAGATGTACAGTCATTAGTTTCTACAATTTTTTATTTTGTGTCCTCATATGTTTGTTTGGATCTAGAAGGTAACATCAACAATATTATCTGACTTGGAGGTAGGTGTATGCTATAGAATATTAGCTAGATCTATACGAGACCACCTAAAACCTTCTGGGTTTTATATCAACTCTACTCTAATGTGTGTATATCCCATGCACAAGTTGTTTCTCTTTTTCAAATGATAAAAATCTAGCTTTATCACCCTTGGAGTGACTGTGAGAAAAATGGGTTAGTGGACACATGGTGTTTAGCTTCTCCAATGACCCCATTATCAATTGGTGCTTCTTACATAACCAATACTCTAAAGAGGGCCTCAAACTTATTTAGTTCTCTTTTACATGTTATCTTGTGTGTGTATCAATATTCAACATGTGATACTCAAGTACATAGAGTGACCTAGCTTGTAACTTGGAAAATATGGCTCATGGAATGCTCCTTTAGTACATCAAACCTATCATAATGAGCCAACTAAGTTACCTTGTATACCAAGATCTTGGGTAAGTTTGTTCATACAAGTATCCTTTCGAAAGAGACAAGTCCTAATAACCCATACCTAAGTTGGCATGTCAAAATACCCATCAACACTAATGATAAAATTGTTATCACTAAAGTGGACAAACTAAATGTAATTATTTTGATGAACGAAGTTAGATTATGATTCTAAGATGTATCATTTGTAGAAAAAGATGACCTAATAAATTTCATTGGTTAATTTGATATCCAAATTTATTATAATTATTAAAAAATGATAAATCAATCATCACTTGATGATAATTTAAATAAAGGTCTCATTCTCAAAAAAGAAATTACCCCTAAGATCTATGGTGCCCCAAAGATACACAAGGAATGATATTTATTAAGATCAATTATAGACACCACATATTCACCAATTTATGTTTTAGCCTCTTTTTTGGCTAGGAAAATTAAACCATTAATATTTACAACTTTGTCTTTCATTGAATAGACTTTGGATTTTGTTAATTTTGTAAAGGACAAAAAGATTTCCACTAAGGAGTTTTTGGTTAGTTTTGATGTAGTGTCACTAATCATGAAATTATTTATTGAGGTATAAATTAAATTAGTAGGGGTAAACTATTTAGGATACTAATTCATTAGTGGGACTCTATTTATGATAACCATTTTTAAATTTTATGTGTATTATATAAGGAAAAATGGAGGGAATTGTGATGAATTCACCATTTTATTTGGTTGTTGCCAATTTGTTCAAGGGTTTTTCTTAAGGCATAGCTCTCAATTCATTATTTTTAAAACCTAAGTGGTGTAAAATTTTCATTGATGACACACATGTTAACTAACCACATTGTTTGGAAAAATTAAAGGAATTCCATAAACATATCAATAATGTTATGGATAACATCAAGTTCACAAAGGATCTTAAACATGTTGGAAAAATTATATTCCTTGATATCCTTATCTTTAGGAAACTTTATAGGTCTTTCTCTTACTATATATTTGAAAAATCAACACACATCAATCTCTATCTTTATGTCAATCTACATCATCACCCTTTACAAAAAGCTTGAGTACTAAAAACTATAGGTATGAGAGCTTTGAGAATTTATGATGAGGATCACTTAGAAAATGATACCAATCATTGGGTTGAAGTTTTTTAAATAATCATTATAAAATTATAAACATTAATAGGACTTTTAAATTGGCTAGGATCACACAAGTTAAATGTCATATTAGAGAGGTTAACAATGAAAAAGTAGAAGCTTTTCTTCCTTGCATAAAGAGGATTTATAATAATACCTCATATATTTTCAGAAATAAGAACGTCAAAATGAAATAATTACCTGATAGGAAGCTCAAAAAATTGATCAAGTTATCGAAGGATAATTCAGAATCAACTCTTATAAGTGTAACAACCCCGTTTGGTGCTAACTAAAAATACATGCTTTAAAAAAAACATAAACTATTAATAGATTACACCACAAGAATCTAAGCAATGATCATAATAAATACTCCAAGAGTGATAAATGTAAATAATCATGTGTCATCTAACAATTACTGATCACTATTAATATATGAAAATGCATCATACTACAATCATAGAAAGTAATTAAAAATAACTAGCCATTGGTGGTACAATAATATAGCTACTACTATTGAAGTATAAAAAAATAACATAATTACATTTCCATTGGGAATTTAGCCTTTAATACAAAAAAGATACTATGATCTATAGATCTGGAGTTAAATCAACTCATGTATCTCTGATAATCTTAGGTGTAGACTCCAAATAAGTACTACAATAGGAAGGGAGAGCATCATCTGAGCACTTTTCCACACCAACCATAGACCATCAATCACCTACACAATCCTCTATCATGAAATCGCCCTCCCTTCATGGATAGGTAGATAGTGATGGTGTGGGAATCTAGAGTAAGAAGCAATTACCCATGTGGTGTATGATTTCTAAAACTAAACATATATTGTATCATAGAGAACCTATTCTATTGCAAGATATCACACAAACATGTAAAGCATACTCATGAAATGATAATTTCACTAAACATACTTTTATAGTAACTTATAAATACTAATGATCTATACATCAATCAAATTTATACACACCACTTGTTTAAGATTACTTTCATCTCGCATTGTGATGCTAGTAAGCCAGTGAAGTCCGTCTCACTCCTTACTCAGTATCAACAAAGTGAGAGTTGGTAACATAATTTTACCTCAATATTTATCTAGTTTACATCCTAATTGTAATCACATCACATAATGTGATAAACATAGGATTAATCAAATCATACATTTATTTTGTCAAACTTATGATTGATACTTACATTATATTCTATCTCATACTATAAATAATGACTATATTTTTTACCACCTAGGTAAAAATAAACATTAACTATAGATTCCATCTACCACAATTAGTTTTCAAATATACTACACCCCATGATAACCAATATTACCATAGTCTAGTATTCTATGACATAACTACTAGTTTTTCATAAACAGACATATAAAATAGTCTTAAAAACATGGAAACATAAACTTCTACTCGAGCAACTAGATATAACAAAGCAAGTTATAGTTTTCACAAAACACATAATATTCTATAGCATTTGTTACACTCTCAAAGTTGTATGCATGCATACATAATATCCTACTAACTATCACAAAACATACTATTCATAGCAATAACTAACATGCATGCATTTACGTAAGTGAGAGTCTAGACATAACTTTTACAGTATGTACCATCCGATTATAACATACATTTAGATTATCATTCTAACTACAATATTATCTATGACATCCCATAATATCATAGTTTATTGCATAAAATCACATTACTTAATTATGAACTACCTATCTTATAATTCTAAGAATCAGATAACCCATATTCATAAATAATAACCAAGCAAATATGAATTGTACCTTCTAGGTATACCCTACATTTAGACTACATTCTAGCATTCAAAATAAATACAACTTTTAGGCACACACCATGATGCACTATTTTAAGATAAATATGTCTAATTATCTGTACTTAATATAATCACAATATGTGCTCTACATAAGTATTTATTATTGTATGCTAATAATTTAGTCATTCTATTTTCAAGTAGTTAGATAAATCATAGCTAAGTTGTACCATAATGTTTTAAATAACTTAATTCTATTTATAGAGACTACTTTATTATGGTTAAATTCCTCATCTCTTGGACAATTTGAGACTCAATGGAATCACCTATTTAGTTACAAGCTTAGACATATGACCCAATACACCCATATATGTAATATTTTTATATGATTGCTTAAGTCCATACATAAATATGTTTCTTATATACGAATAAATGCTAAACATAAACTTAATTATGTTTTGAGTGAACACGATTCTATCTTAAAATGTGAGGTCAGGAGTTCATATTCACATTAATATAGTTCCATAACTCTCAGGTCCCATGACCAAATGTGTTTATATTTGTCAACAAATTAAAGGTATACAATCTTATATACTCAATTTATGTTAAAATCTTATGATGACCCCTAAATCATTGGATATGTTTATTCCCTCTATGCATTACATGTTCAAAAATATAAACGATATCACTAGCCTTTATAATACTTAATTAAATACTCAGTCAATATAATTCTATTGACTAGTTATAATCAAACATAATAATATTTCCATGATATTAAGGAATAAATAATCACTTTCATGGAAAATAATAGCATTAATATGAAAAACCATTACCATCTCAATAGATAAAATAGCTAAGATAGTTTCCATTAATTATTTATCATAAATTCCATTTAAACAAGCATACATTCAAGCAAATAATACATTAATAAAGATATATTGTTAGTTTAGCATAGTATACTTGATTTAATTTATCATGAATTAAAGTTAATGGTATTACTTGTTATAAGTATCCAAGCACCTGAGATGTAAGTTGGGGTGTAACCCAATTAGAAAATTGCCATATTTACATATTTTGCTACTATTATTTACTAGGTTGTTGAACACATCTTAACTATATATATTCTATACTTCCCTTAACAAATCTCCACACTTCTTTAATGTACCTCATAGATATATATATATATTTTTTATGTAATTCTTACATATACTTTATGGCGATAAGAATATATTAAATAATAGTGATTATCAATAAATTAAATATCAATTAATATATTCATATATACATTAGATTATAATCAGATATAAATCACTATAATAATAGAAGAAGACATATAACACATATTAGTTGAGGTATAACATTACATACTCAATGCAAGTCACTGCAAGTTTAATAAATCACTACATAGTTTCTCATCTTCACCGATGTTTGGTGAAGTTGTTTCAGAACTACTCATTAGATTGATTCAAAAGGGTTAGATTGAGAACAACCCAATATGGACACCTTGTGTTTAGTTGAAGGTAAAGGTGCTTGGTGATCCCTATCATGCTTAATCACTACATGCCCACTACCCTATGAAGACGTATAATGCATATTAGCTGAGGTATACCTTAGGTTTTGTAAAAATAAAAAAACTACACACTACGGTTCTAGATGTCAAACTAACCCTTAGATCATCTCAAGCCCACCTTGGGATAACTTATTAACCATTACCCTATAAACCTAAGATAATCTGACTAACACTAACCATTCTACATTTATCCTATCGATTGTTGATGGTCACCCGGTAAATGTTGATGGTTAGACTCAACAACTGATGATCAACCTTTAATCGCCTTAAGGGTTAACTCTAGGTCAACTCTACCTTGATTTTTTATATTTATCCACTCACATAATTATGCATCTTAAGGCTAAAATTAGATAGCTTATTGAAAACCTTGTTTGAAATTATTGTTTCTCTTCTCCCTTCTTTCTATAAAAAGAGAGGAGGAGGAGGTGAAAAGATAGGAGAAAATCATTAGCTTTATGTGCTAGAGATCAAATATTTGTGTGTGGGTACTCTTCTCACTTTTGATTAATCTAGAAAAGCTTCTAATGAGCATGATAGATAACACAAGTCCAACAATTCATCAATTAGAAAGCCAAGGTACCATCACTCTACAAGAATTACTCCAAGCTCTATAACCAATTTTTAGCCACACTCAATGTTCTTCAGACCAATAAAAGCTAAGTATTTGTCTCTTGTCAAGATTTAAGATTTAGTTTCTTTATTGTATCTTTCTAAACCCTTTTCAAACCAAAATTCTTGATCTAAACTAAATCCCATAATAGCCATCAATGATCACCCTGACTGTAGATGGTTTGGCCCTAACCATTGATGATTTCTTATCCACTAACAATCACCCAACCACCGATAGTCTCACCCAATTGTCAATGGTCACTGTGTGTCAATTATAACAATAAGTTAATTCTACCTATCAAACCCTAACCAAATTCCACATTTGAGTTTTTTCCTAATCATAGAGGATCACCCTATTTTTTGAACCATGTCTGATTTATTTATCATTAATATATAATTGTTTATTGCTATCATTAATCAAATTCATATTTTTTCAATCATTTATTGTATTTTATATTAGTTTTTTCTATTATTTATGCAAGTAATCTATCTTTTGCATTCATAACTTGATTGTTTACAAGTGTGGATTGAGCCTCCAAGGAAGCTTGTAATTCTTGGATCTAGCATGCTAGGCAATCCACCCTACTATCCAATTAATCAACCATCTATTTAATATTTTTATTATCTAAAAGTCATCCTCCTAAGACAAAGAGGAGTATCTACAACCGACTAGATCATAGAGTGCAAACCAAATATAGGTTCTACTAACCTCACCCTTATTCTAAGTTTTAGAACTTTCTCATTAGAAAATAAACAAAATTTATGTGAAACATTCTGGCACACCTGGTGGGACCTTTGAGTCTTTTCTTAAGTTCATAGTTCCATCTAGGTGTTTCTTCTTCTTGTTTTATGCTCATACAATGAAATCAAAATTTCATTTTGGGCATAAAATAAACTACATAAATTATTTGCTTACTTATTTTAGCTTACATAGTTTAACTAATCATGTGAATTAATCATAGCTTTACTCTTGTCACACACATGAGACCAAAAAACTTACACCTAATCAAGCATCAAAACATTGACATAAGGCTTAACTAGGATTTCATCACCTATTAGTCACCTTTCCTTGACTATCTTACTTGGATTTCATCACTAAGGGGATAAACAAATTAATATGCTAGCTAAGTATAATCTCTAGCAACTTGATATATTTTGGCTAAGCACTTGACACCCTTATTGCTATGGTGTGTGAAGTGAGGGGCTAGTCCCCAATATCAAGCAACATATCAAGTTTTAGTATAGATCTTGAGAGCCTTTAACCACCTAAAACCATCTTTAGATATCCTCTTCTTATACCCACTCTACAAACCCAAGTTTGTCTTCATAACTTCTTTAAAAATTGAGGCATAAGCCAAAAGAAAGATAATAAAGTATCCTAGGATTTTAATGCACATTAGTGTATGCATTATTTTCTTTGAGATCTCTTTATTTTGATTACTTCTCTTTTTAAGCTGTGAGATTACTTATATCTTCCTCTTTCCCTTATCTGCATGGTTTTAATAGTAAATGACGAAGAAACCAAGAAAATCAAGATCCACCTTCTAATCATCCATCTTCCTTTTCTCCCTCATGCATAGAGTACATCTTAGATGCAAAGAGTTTTCCCATTCCTTCTGAAAGTCCTAATATCCCCTGAATGGTTTCCCAAGGTGATATGGATTTCACAACCTTTATGGCTAACAACACCATAGCCCTCCAACATTACCTTAACACCATATCCCACTATACCCCTACTTCATTTATACTTGTTGACCTACCCTATGGTATGTCATCCCACCTTAGAGGCAACACTTCTATTACCACCATTTCCACCCAATCCTTGGTCACCCAAGCAGCCTCTTCTATCAAAAATCCTGCTAATACCACCATCCAAAACCAACCCACCCAAACAACCAACACCCAAATACCTTCTACCCTAACCAATAACCCTTATAGTATAGCAAAAACCTAACCTTTGGGAACCAATACTCCATTTACCATAAGAGTACCCTCAACTAGTGTCACCACCCTTCCTCTTGTTTCCAACCCACCTACTTCCACTCTATTTTAGAGCTTGGTGGTTCCCATAACTTCTACCCTTCCACCCATCATTACCAAAGTTAACACCTATCCTCTACCTACCAACCCAACCATACCTCCAACCCAACATACATTAGTCCCCTAATAAGAGCCTATTGTATCAAACCTAAACTACGTCCCAAACCCATAAGGATATGTGCCTTGACCTTCCATCCAACCACCTATCTCCACATCTTCATATATGGCATCATCCCAACCACCCATGTCCACATACCAATATATGGAATCTTCTCAACCTCCCACCAACTCCCTATATGTTGCACATACCTAACCTCAAGAAAATGCACCTTACAACTTTAGATGCACACAACTACAAATTGATCTAGTAAAGATGTTGATGGACAAAATGACTACTTTAGAATCATCTATTTCTGGTGTCCATAGCCTCTTATCATATTAAAAAATCTATAACAAACTAACTCATCCTTCTGTTCCCATTTGATCTTATCCTCCCCAATGGGAACTTCCAAAATTTTCAAAATTTCAGAACAATGAAGACCATCAATAACATTTGGAGCATTTAGGCATTCTTTTTATTTGATTTCCTATGATGATGCTCTCCTTATTCATACCTTTCCCATGTCTCTATTAGGTTTGGAAATAGATTGGTATGGTACCATTACCAAGCATCCCTTTTTTCTTTTGCCCAACTAGCTCAGACTTTCTTAGATCACTTTTCCATAAAAATCTCTAAGAAATTTTCCATCATCGATCTTTATTCCATCTAACAATTTGATGATGATTCCATCACTGACTTCATAGCCTATTGGAAAAGATTGATAAATCAAATCTCTTTCTCTTTTCCCCAACCCAAGATAATAGGTCTCTTTTCTTGAACTTGTGCCTAACACATCTCCTCTACTTTGCAAGTTCAGATTTTCAAGACCTTTGATGAAGCTTTCACCATGGCACATAAACTAAAAAATAGATCCATTGAGGAGGGAAAGTTAAAATTGAGAAACAAGAACTCCACCTTCAAATCAAATGATAATTCCTCCTCCAAACCTAACAACCAAACCAACTCTAACACTAAAAATAAGGGAATCACAAATGCAGTTGTCCTTAAAACCATTCCTCCATCGATTGTTAACCATCCCAACTCTTCCAATTCCTCCAACTAGAACACTAGGAACCCAAACCGTAGCAACCAAAAGTAATTTAATCTGCTAGGGGAGTCATATGCTTTGGTCTTGGAGAAGTTATTGAAACCAAATATTATATAACTTCCTTTGATAAAACCCCCACAATAATTTGATTTCTTTTATTTTATACCTGATTGTTATAAGGAGATTGTGTACCTTCTATCATGTCATCGAACATGATGTTAGTAGGTGTAATACCTTCAAAAACATTGTCCAAAGTTTGATTGACAAGGGAGAACTTGTGTTGGATAACCCCAATGTACCCCCAAATCAATCACTTGACATATTTAGACAACCATTCCCCAACCATGCCCCTTTCATGAACAATGAAAACAATAGAGTGGAATCCTCTCACAATGATGAGGTCCATACTATTAACACAGTTCTTAATGAACTCATTATTGAGGAAACCATTGCCTAAACCACCTTTCCTTCCCCTCTACTTATTGAGGTAGTGGATTCACATTCCATTTCTATGAGATAAAGGAAACAACTATCCCCCTTTCTCCACTTATTGAGGTAGTGGAGCTACCCACCTCTCTTTTTGAACACATACCAAAAAAGGTAGCCATTACCACCATATCCTTCTCTTCCATCATACATCAATCTAATCTTACTTTGGAAATCATTCCTAAGGAAGAGATCACTCTACCTACCTCTCCTATAAGAGACTCATCTTACTAAACCTTGGGGCCTTTGATTGAGGAAAAGGATGAGGTAACGACTCCTCTCTCTCCACCCATTGGTTTGTCCTTTGAGACCAATTTCAAAGGGATCAAACCCATCTATGATCCCTTCTCTAGAATGGTTTAAAACTTGGAGTACTTATCCTAACCCAATATAGATTGTGCCACATTTTATTACTGTCTAGGATTCTTTACCTAACTAAGAAATATCTTCCAACCAAACTACTATCAGTCCAACCTTTTTTCCACTATTGAACCCACCATCACCCCAACTAAACGTTTATAAATCTCTACCCCTCATGCTATAGTTTAACTAGCCAAATTAATTCCATTTGAAATAACCCAAGTAGCTTCCCAAACCTATGAAAAACCTTGGCATGCTCCCTACCTAGAGCCTTACTCACCCTCCAATAAAGATGGATTTAGCAGCACCTAACCGACCAAAAGTCAAGCCAACCAAGAAAGAGGAACCACCTAACATCTTGACACCTAGAGCCTTACCACTTATTTCTACCTTACCTTCCATTTTGGGACCATATCCTTCTTCCATCCTAGGACCTCATCCTTTGGTTAAGAAAGAACATCTCCCAAAGATAACCCAAACCCAACCTTCTCTTTTAGCTATGCCCCTACCTATCCTATTCATGACTTCAACCTCCAAATCCTCTACTACCAAGTATCCTACTTCTAAACCTTTTATTTTTATATTACCTACTACCAAGCCTATTACATCTAAAAAATTGGCCTCTAAAGCACCAACTACCAAGAATACTCCACCACCCAGAACTCTTGTTACTAAGCCTACTCCTAAAAAGTCTTTCATTCCCACAATCAAAACCATAACTCCAACATCCTTGCCACATTTATCCTAGTATTACTCAACCATCCTAAAAAGGTTATTGCAAACATCTTACTTAACCTTACCACCTATCAAACCATTTAACCCACATAGTCTTAAACCATCTTAGTATAATGACAAATTAGTATGCTCATACCATAGAACACCTAGGCATGATACAAAGAACTATAAAGTTCTCCAAGTATTAATCCATCAGTTGAATCATGAGGATGACTTATTATTAGATGAGCCTCCTATGATCCCACTATAGATCCAAGAACCAAGATCCATCAACCAACACTTACCTACTCTCATACTCTCATCCAAGAGTGAAGAGGAACTGAAGTAGTCCTCTAACCTAACTCCTCCCCAAATCCATATCATACATGTGGTCACATGATCACAAGCCTAATAAAATAATAAGATAAAATCAAAGGTTTCCATTTTATGGATGTGTCCCTCTTCCACCACCCAATCATCCAACCAACACTGAGCACCTTTACCTTCAACCAAACCCAAGGTGTCCATCTTGGGTCCTTCCTAATCTAACCCTTTTGAATCAATCCAATGAGTAGTTCTAAAATAGCTTCACCAAACACCGATGAAGATGATTTTGTATGAACTAATCAATACCTCACCCCATCAACACCAAGTGATGATAGAAGTGTTGTAATCTATAGAGGTTCAACTAAAAGACCCATAACCTATAAAAGCCTTTATCAGAGCTCTTTAGCTTGAAAACCTTATCACCTTCAAAGATTTGGAAATACTCTCCATCCATCCAAATGATCAAGATACTCCCCTCTTCATTACCATGCATATCAACCAAATGAACCCTTTGGAATCAACCTTCCAATGTATTTCATTAGGGGAGTACTACCTTTTAACACTAGATGCTTTTCCTACTCCCTAAGAGTATGGGAATGTTGATGAAAAACCTAGCTCTGACCCCAATATTGGAGTCATTTTTCTTTTTGAGCCCTCAAATTTTCAAACCAATTTCATCTACGGGGGACTTGATACACCCCTTGACACTTTCACAACCTCTTTTTCACCTCAACCATTAACCTCCAATTTATCCTATTTGGATAAACCAAAGTTTACTAAGACACACCTCTATAGCTATCCTTGGAAGGGATTTGCTCTAGGTAAATATGAACATTAACCACATGAGTTTCTTCTAATCAAGACCCAAAAACCTTATGAAAATCATGGCCTCAGTTTCATGCCACTTAAAAAGAAAACCAACCCACCTCCCATTACCATCATTAATGAGGAAGATGTCCCAAACTCACTAACCCCTTCTCCATGAAAATATGAGGATCTTGATGTTATCCCACCTAATTATTTTTTATCAACATGATCATCCTCAAACCCCTGACTTATCAAAAATACAGGGTGACCATGACCATTCCTCTGACTCATCTTGAGATGGTAGGAGATGACTCTCTTACCATTAATACCATTTAGTTTCAAGATGATGATTTTATTCTTGCCTATCTAGGTGTAAAAGATTATTCTATCCACAAATATTTTCCCCTTAAAAATTCAACTATGTTAAATTAATTCACCATGGATATCAACTTGGGTACACCAAATAAACTGTGCATTTTCAAAATTAGCAAATCACTAAATTTCAAAGACATTTGGGTCTTCCTTTCCTTCTTGTAAGATTGGGGCATAGAATTTGCTTGGTCTTATAGCGACATGCTAGGAATTGACCCCTCCATCGCTACCCATAATATATTCATCAACCATAATTCCAAGATAGTTAGGCAAAAACTTTGTCAAATGTACCTTTGCATAGCCCTTCTAGTTAAAGAAGAACTTCAATGTCTCCTATCCATAAATTTCATCCAACCCATTGATTATCACCAGTGGGTCTCAAACACCGTCTCTATCACTAAAGCCATAGGGGACTTTGAATTTGTGTAGACTTTAGTGACCTTAACCTTGATTACTTAAAGGACAATTTTCCTTTGCCAAACATTAACCAATTTATTGATCTTATAGCTGGCCATGAGATTTTTTATTTTATAGATGGGTTTTAGAGTTAAAAATATCTTAATTCCCCCTGAAGATCAACATAAAGCTGCCTTTATCACCCCATGTGGAAATTTTTGCTATAGGGTCATACCTTTTGGTCTTAAGAATACTGGTACAACCTACCAACATGTTATGACCCACAACATCTTCCATGACTTTATTCATAAAATTGTAGAAGACTATGTTGATGACCTTGGGAAATCCAAATGTTGTAAACATCATTTGGTCATTTTTAAGATTATCTTTGAGTAACTCGTCCATTACCATGTCTGCCTTAACCCCAAGAAGTGTATTTTTGGGGTCTTGTCAAGAAAGCTTCTTGGCTTCATTGTCTCTCTTTATGGAATCAAAGTTAATCCTACTAAAATCAAATAAATCCTTGAAATGCCTCCTCTCACCCACCTCAAGTAACTCCAAATCTTGTAGGGGAAACCCCAATCCATTCATTGCTTTATCTCCTAACTCTTGAATCGATACTAACCTTTTCACCACCTTCTAAAGAAGGATGTATCTTTTAAGTGGAATACAAACTACCAAAAAGCCTTTGATTCACTTAAAGAGTATCTTCTATATCCACCCATCTTCATTAGTCCCAAGGAAGATCAACCTTTTTATCTTTATATTTTCACCACTGACCACTCCTTAAGGGCAATGTTGGCTCATCAAGATGAGAAACATAAAGAGCAAGTCATCTACTACATAAGTCATATGCTTGTAGAGTAAAAGACTCAGGACACCCATACTGAAAATATTTGCCTTACCTTGGTCTTTGTGGCTACCAAACTTTGTCATTACCTTCTCAACCATAAGACCTTTGTCATCACCAACACTAACCCTCTCAAGTATATACACTCTAAACCATACCAATATCAACGTATGGCCAAGTGGATCATGCTTTTAGATGAGTTTAACCTTGATTTACTCCATTAGAAGTCAATTAAAGGGCAAGTCATTACTGACCAATTGGATAAAGCACCATTAGAATAAAATTGACCTCCTCCTCTTGAGTTTTTAAATGAGTCCATTATGACCCTCTCTCAAGCAGAATTCATCTATCAAGTGATCATGTTCTTCAATGGATAAAAGTTTCAATGGGGTGGGGGAGCTAGCATCATCCTTATCCCCCTTCATAGTGAACCTCTTCCTTTATCCTTCAATATATATTTTTTATGTGACAATAATATGGTTGAGTATGAAGCCTTAGTGATAGGTCTCCAAACTACATTAGCCTTGGGAGTCAAAATGATCAGCATTTTTGGTGACTCTCAACATGTGGTCAATCAAATCAATAGATCTTATCAATGTAATAATGATGTTTTGCAATAGTAAAAATATCTATCTAATGTACTCTTAACATCATTTGAACACTATCATATCCAAACCACTCTGTGATCTATGAACAAGTTTGCTAATATGATGGCTTCTCTCACTTCCCAGATCTTATATGCACCATCTAACTCCAAGATATCTATCATTATCCATCAACTTACTAATCCTTCTTATATCAAATCAGATTCTCCTACCATCTTCAATGTACAGGAGACCTAACCCGACCTTTAGTATTAGTAGACCTTTGACTATCTCAATTGTGCCATCATCCCTTCTAACCTTTCTAAGAATGCTCTAAGAGCATTTATTTAGATCATCTCACATTATACCATACTGTGGGAATTCTTTATAAATGTGGATTTGATTGTCTCTCTTTTATTACCTATGCAATCAGAAAGCCTCTCGTGCTATCAAGAAAATAGATGATGGGATTTGTGGAGGACACTTTAATGGTCTAGCTATCGATAAGCACATCCTTTACCTTAGTTATTATTGTCCCACCCTTAACCAAGATTATTGTGACTATGTGAAAAAGTGTGTTAAATGTCAACATGCCAATTTACATCACACACCTAGCCATAATCTCTAAGTATCCAAGGATATCTGGCCCTTCTCACAATGGGGTTTGGATCTTCTTAGTGAAATTAACCTCCATTCTTCATAGCGACATCATTCTATCATCACTGGAATAGAATATTTAACCAAATGGTAGAGGCTATTCCTCTCGTCTCAACCAAAGACAAAAAATTGTTGATTTTATCAATCATCACATTATCTATCATTTTGATTTTCTTCATAAAATTATCACCAACAATGGAAAATCTTTCAAAAATAAATAAGTCCAAGGTATTTGTGACACATTCGGTATCAAGTTAAGTTTCTCATCGAACTATCATCCACAAGAAAATGGATAAGCCAAATATTCTAAAAAAACTCTCAATAACATGCTTACTAAAATGGTTAACACATCTAGTTAAGATTGGCACCTACACAACCACTTTGTTTTATGGGCGTATCATACTAGCATTTGAACCCATACAGGTGCTACCCATTTCTCTCTTATGTTTGGAGTAGAGGTTATCTTGCCTCTCAAAGTCCAAATTCCCTCTCTTCACATATCCTTGCAAGATTTCATTTCTAAAGGTGATTATCATCAAGAATGTTTAGCCCAACTTGAGCTACTTGATGAATGTCATTTTGTCATTCTTACCCATATTTTTGTCTATCAAGAGTGAATCAAGCACACTTATAGAAAGTAACTCAAAGTGTGAGAATTCAACATCAGAGATATCATCTTAAAGGGAAATCCACATGTCACCAATATGGAGAAAAGTAAGTGAATCAAGTTTTCTTTCAATTGGCTCAGACCTTATATCATAATGCACAAGTATGGATTAGGAGCTTATTGGTTGTCCAATCTTGAAGGTAAATTGGAACCTAAGCCCCTCAATGCTTCAAATTTTCATCCTTTATTTTGTTAAATAGGTCTAAACTCACCTTTTGTCTAACTTAAGCTCATCCCTTATTTTTACCCACATGCATCCCCTTATTTTAAGGACAACCAATTAAAGTTGAATCATCCAATTATTAATTATAGCCTTTGACTAATCTTGAACATGGGTACCACAACCCTACCCATGACATGGTTCTCATGGTACTTTCCATCCCTTAATAGGATGTATTCCCATGGTCATTATCACTTAAACCTCTTTTACCTATCATCAACCTTATTATGATCTAGTTCTACCTTCATAAAGGTAAACCTTTCAAGCCTATATAAGTAAATCCATGTCAATATAAATTTAAAAAAAAAAAAATCAGAAACTCACAACACAAGCAAAAAAAATCATGTATTCTATGGGTCATTCCAAGCATTCGTAAATTACTCCCTTGAAGGACAACTACCAAAACTAATCAAAATTGCTCCATGTAAGGTATACTACTCCCTTGAAGGATAGCTATCAAAAGCCTTAAAATCATCTCATAAACTTAGACCACTCCCTTGAAGGATTAGCAATTCATGAGAAGCTTATCGCATTGATCAACTTCCCAATCAAATGATCTGATATCAAAATTACAAAAAGCAAAGATAATTTTGGAAGCCACAATTGGATATCTTAAGTAGACTTCCTGCATCAATCAGTCTATAGCTTATATGACATGGACTTGTTTATACTAGCTCTTTGGTAACCTACAAAAGAGGCATGCTAGTCTCACAAGAAGGTTCCATCATCATCTACTTCCCCTTTATACCCTCTATAAGTATAGGGTTTTTGAGCTTACTTGACACTGGGTGATCAAGAAACTTTTTTAAATGACAAATGAACATAAATGTGAAGCATTCTAAGGGCTTATGTTTATAAGCTAATCTACCTTACGTCTGTCTTGGTCCTTGCCAATGAATAAGTATCATTCCTTCTTCTTATTTCTCTCATAATTACTTGTTGATAGATTCATTAAAATGTTTGTCTTTTGATTGTCTTATCTTTTCTCACATTTAGTTTCATTATCCAACTTACTCCTTGTGTTTTTAAATTACTTCACCTTCATCTAAACAAATACAATCCATTAAAAACATTTCACTACAAATATGTTTAGTGATTGACTTCTTACCTTATTTTTTAAAGTGTTTTTAATCATAAGAACATTTTAATAAATTAACCATCTCATATATCAAACATCATCTAGTGATCAATCACGTCAACTAACCATCTATCATATCTACCATAATTTAATCATACATGAAAAATGAATGAGTCATTTGCATATGTTATCCACCAGATGTCTAATCTAGATAAGGAGGCATAGGCTCATTAATTCAAAGCATGAACATTATCATATCAACTTATAACATCATAACCATAACCACAAAATGAGCATAATTATCCCTAACCATGACAATAATCATAAACATCATAGCCATGCCCAATAAAACATAACATGCTAATCATCATCATATAAATGACATCCATCAAATATCAACATTTTTCATGAGCATACATCATAAACATAGTCACTAATAAACCATAACCATCATCATATCATTAAAAAAATCCATCAATAACAAATATCATCATAAGCATAAATTAAATAGCCACATCATCACATGCCTAGCTAGGTGAATACACATAAACCATAACATCATAACCATCATAACATCACATAAACAACATCACCATCAACTCAAATCATAAACCATGATCACATCTATATATCATGAACTCATAATCAAAATAATGATTATACATACGAAAATGTACATGTCTCTTAATGGATATATACATCTCACTACATCAACTTATACACTGGTATCAAAATTATATAATCCATCAAAATACAAGGTCTCATGAGATTATAAGACCTTGGAACAATGCTACCTCCTAGTGCCTACCTAGATCTTGAGCCTGACTATCTACCTACAAATGCAACCCACTAACTTGGTGTCACACTATTGGCCCCTCTAGTGATCCCTGCTCTATACTCACCCCATTTGGGATCATCTAGAAGATGTGTGAATACCAAAGCCTCATAATACCTTAGATCCTCAACTATCACTATGTACCTCACCATAGATATGGTACCAGGTGGTCTTATAGGTACTAGTACTTGTCCTCCTACCTACCTAAGATAATCTCTCTCCTGAGTAACCATAACTAGCTAAGCCCTAGCCTGAGCCCTCACCCTAGGTAGTGTGACCACATGACCCTGTGCTACATCCCTCTCCTAGGTCATGGCTACTAAAGATGCTTATGTCATGTCTAGTTGAGCCCATGCCTAAGCCCTCTTAGTAGCTAGTCCCTGTTTATTAGGGGCATCCCCCTATATTTGATCTCCACCATCCACATCCATGTCAACATCCATATCTTGGTACCCATCCTCTCCTCCAAAAACTATGACATCATAATGTTCCTAAAACCACATGGAGTAGCCATCAGTCACACCTACATCATCAATATCAACCCTTGTCGGTAGCTTCTCGTGATTAATAAATACCTCCTCTAGTGCTGGAGTAGGCAATGGAAACTCCGTGTCCTAACTCTTATACCTCAAAAGCTCCTTTGGGATATCTTGAATGAGGTTAAACTTCCTCCTCACCCTATCAAAAGTGATAATCTCAACCTCATGGTATGACCTCCCAAAAATCCATATGTAGCTTTGTAATGATAGTGTATGTTAGGCATAGCTCACCCATGCTGGGAATCTTACATAAGGATGCCAAATCACATCTCCCACGACTATTACCTCCAATCTATCCCTATACCAATCCATATCATGTGCTCCTCCCCTTGGTCTTGTGAGGGTATAATCACCTCTCCACCACATGTATCTAACTTTGAAATCCATCTAAATAAAACCATGCCACGGTAGTCCTTCAGGTCTTAGTACCCAAATACGCTCATAGGCCCAAAAATGTAAAATGAAACCAACATTGATCCCATATCTCTTGTGGGCATGGTATCCTCATAGATCCCTATATATTTAAACTAGTAAGATACGTTCCCATGCAAATATTATCCTATCTAACCACAAATCAATGAGCACCCCCAACAACAAGTATGGAAATATCTCACTGCTAGAATCTAGTAAAGCATAACATATGGCAACTATCATCATCATTGTGAATAGTCATCTCTCATCCTTATCCCTTGGAAAAAAGGTGTATATTGAAATCCTCTTATCTTCCACCTCACTAGCACAATGTCCTTTCCATATAGGTGATCCATCTGTCTATCTCTTTCATCACTAGTGATATGGTATATTGGCTCACCTTGTATGGTTAGCCACACTATTCGATGGATATCCTTTGGTAAAATGGTGATCTCACCTATAATCAGTAATAATGTGTTAATGTTTGGATCCCATCTCTTGATGAGTGACACTAACATCATTTTAGCTCAAGGTACATGATGATAGTATCTCATGCCTTCCAAGCCTAAGTTAGTCATATGATCCCAATCTGCATTGGTCATGCCTTAACACACCTCATCGAGTATCTGAGGTACTTTATCATGCATCTACAACTATTCCTTTTCTTGTAAGGTTTAATAAAAATACTTTAGATCACCTAATTTGACATACTTTATCTATGAATTCTACTAATTACTCCTGCCTACTATATTAAACCTACTCATTTCAATACCCAAAAACTATGCCTAATATGACCTGTACCAGAGACTTACCTTTAAATTCACCTATTCTACCTTGTCTCATCTACATAACTACTACCCTTACCCTAAACCCTTAACAACTACCCTTACCCTAAACCCTTAACCACTAGCCTTATCCTAAACCCTTCATTATTCCCTTAAACTAAACCCTTCAATTAAACCTTCTATCCCAACTTTCCCCATTTTTAAACCTTCTTAAAACCACTAAAAATAAAGGGTCAATCAGTGATGGTTCTTTTTGAAACCATCACTAATCAACCATCAACCATTTATGGCTAGGTGATTGACCATTGATAGTTTACATAATAACTGATTGGTGGTTACTTATCGACTATCACTGGTTGATAGTGACCACTGACGGTCATTGTGTAGTAACCACTGATGATCATTGTGTAGTGACCGTTGGTGATCCTTAATCCCTAGGGCTTGGAAAACTCCCTCTAAATAGTAAAAAAAAAAGAGCGATTTAATAATTTATAAACCCACCTACATACCCAATTCTCAAAATCAATAATAAACCTTAACCCAAGATCTCAAATATCCATAGCTCTAAACAACAACATAAAAAACAAATTCAAGTCTAAAAAATACCAAATATAATTGCACTACCTATTTCATTTCTTGATTGTCATCATGGAGGAGCTCTAGGAATTGTTGTCACCTAACCCCATAATCTCCCTTATCCTCACTGGATCCTCTCTGATCAATATCTCCAACCAATCAACCATAGTCAACACCTAATCACATATCTCTCAACAAATCACTCAACTCACTCATCTAAATGAAAGATCTCAACTATCACCATTTCTTTCAAACATTCCAATAGTTAAGAATTGCAAGTAAGTTCAAAAAATGAATTACTAAAACCCTCAGTGGCCTTTTTTCCATCACCCTTTTAGGGCTAATGTACAATTACTGATGGTCACTTGGTGATCACCAATGGTCAAAGTTCCCACCCACCATTTTATAAAAAAAATATTATCACAAAAAAAATCCCACTACCAACCATTGGAGTACCTATTCTACACCAACCAAACAACCAACCATGTAACCTCAACATTGGTCATTTTGGCCCAATTTTTCAATGTTTTGTAGTGACCTTGCTTTAGTCATTCTGACTACTATGACTACATTACCATGCTAACCATTTTTAACTCATGCTACTTTTTCACACAAACCACATGTGTCATCTCAGGATCACTTCCTACCTTGGATACCTATGGATACACTGACCTTGCCTAGGAAACTTACATTTACAAGTGCAACCTAACTACCATACTAAAATATGATCACTTGGTCCACTTATCACTTGTCCTTCTAGTACCACCTATTTTATTGACTACCTCAGCTATGATAACCTAGTCAATGCATGACCTTGGCTATCACACTTAGTTATACTTTATACACATGTTTTCACTTTAGTTCCCAACCAATCACCAACTCCATCACCCAACCCACTTATCAAATCCGAACCTAATTCCATTTTACCTAATCACTTTCTAGTTTGAGGGGGAACACATCTTCCCATGCTCAAGTCAGCCAAACCTTTGACCCACCATTTATTTATTTTTATAACTTGCTGATATAAACTGCATAATAAAAATAGGCAAATGTAGACACTAGAAAACTGCATACTATGGTTCTAGATGTTGAATTAACACTTAGACCATCTTGAGACCACCTTGGGACCACTTATTGACCATTAGCCCACAAACCTAAATTAACTTGACTAACTATGACCATTCTACCTTTGTCCTATCGATTGTTGAGGATTAACCCCTAACCATCAATGGTTAGACTCAACAATCAAAGGTTAGCCTTTAATCACCTTAAGGGTTAACTCTATCTCAACTCTACATTATTTTTTTATTCTTAGTCACTTGCATAATTGTGCATGTTAAGGCTAATATTAGATGGCTTATTAAACACCTTGTTTGAGCCTATTGTTTCACCTATCCCTTCCTTCTATAAAAAGAGAGGAGGAGGAGGAGGTGAAAGGAGAGGAGAAAATCATTAGATTCTTGTGCTAGAGATCAAAGCTTTATGTACAAATACTCTTCTCACTTTCATTGAATCTAGAAAATCTTCCAATGAGTGTGATAGAGATCAAAAGTGTGATAATTCATCAATCAATAAGCCAAAGTATATTCACTCTACTATAATTACTCCAAGCTCCACAACCAATTTTCAACCACCCTCAACATTCTTCAGACCAACAAAATCTAAGTATTTGTGTCTTGTCAAGATTCAAGATTTAGTTTCTTTATCATATCTTTCTACAAACTTTCCCAACCAAAATTCTTAACCCAAACCAAATCCCACATTAACCATCGATAGTCACCCTGACCATTAATGATTTAGCCCTAACCATTGATGATTTCTTAACCACTGATGGTCACCCAATCATCGATGGTTTCACCCAACCATCAATGGTCATTGTGTGTCAATTCTAATAGCAATTTAATTCCACCTATTAGACCCTAACCAAATTCCACTTTTTGAGTTTCTTCCTGATCATAGAGGATCACCCTATTTTTTGAACCACATCTGATTTATTTAGTATTAATATCCAACCATTTATTGCTATAATTAGTCAAATTCATCTCTTTTCAAGCACTTCTTGTATTTGATTTTAGTATATTATATTTTTTATACAAATAATCTATCTTTTATTTTCATAACTTGATTGTTTAAAAGTGTGGATTGACAACCTCAAAGGAAGCGTGTGCTTCTTAGATCTAGTGTGTTATGCAATCCACCCCACTATCCAATCTATAGGTCATCCTCCTAAAATAAAGAGGAGTATCTATAAATATCTGGATCATGAAGTGAAAACCAAATCTAGGTTCTACTAACCTTACCCTTATTTTAAGTTTGATAACTTTCTCCTTAGAAAATAAGCAAAATTTACGTGAAATAGAGGTATAACATTACATACTCAATGCAAGTTATTGTAAGTTTAATAAATCACTGCATGTTGTTCTAATGTAAACATAAATCACTGAGCTTAATTATATTCTACTTAAATAATTATATATTATTTCTTTAAAATACACTTATTATAAAATCATTCTAATCGAGTTATTGTAGATATGGTTCACTACATGTTTAATAATAAGTCACCCCTAGATAATAATATGAATCATTAGACTACAGTTGAAAATCATTGCACTACAGTTGGAGATCACTACTTTAACCAATATAGACTATCTATATATTTGTATCTATCTAAACCTACCATTTATGTAAAAAGATTATGGTTTATTTGGTCTTAATAAATCATTGCATTTATTCTCATGATAACAAATTGATGGTTTCTATATAAATAAGAGAATAAAATATTCATTTAATAATACATATATATAACTCAGCTAGTAAATAATAAAATTAATGTATACTTTTGATCTCAAGAATAAATAAGGATAAATGACATCAGCATATTAAATACAGAATCACTGTACTTACATATGGGATGTCATACTCTCTATTAGGTTGAATTATAAGTGAACATTACAAAATTCAACAACAAGAAGATAAATTAAATTCCATTAAAATAAAACACTCAGGAATTTTAACATGTCACATACGTTATAAACTTCCAAATTTGAATTAGAATTTTACTTGTTTCCTTTAACTTCATCCATCTGCTTGTTGCCTCTTGCCATGAATTTTCCTTAGCCGAATTACTCCCTTTATTCCTCCCCTATACTCTTCTATTTATGATTATTATTATAATCTCCTCTTTTTAAATTTTATTAGTCATGCATAAATCACTACTTAACTATTTTCTATTTCTAAATCTTAACTTGAGTTTATTAATATCATAGATTATGCATGTTTAAATATCTTTTATTTATTTCTTATTATGCATAAATCAATGCCTTTTCAATGCACTTAAAAATATAAAGAGTTCTTTTTTTGGTTTTCAATTTCATACAAGAGTCGATGCTTTTCTTATCTATTTAACCTTTTTATATTTTTATTAGTTGAGGTATAACATTACATACTCAATGCAAGTCACTGCAAGTTTAATAAATCACTGCATGGTTTCTCATCTTCACCGGTGTTTGGTGAAGCTATTTTATAACTACTCATTAGATTGATTTATAAGGGTTAGATTGATAAGGACCCAATATGGAAACCTTGGGTTTAGTTGACGCTAAAGGATCTTGGTGATCCCTGTTGTGCTTAACCACTACCCACCCACTACCCTATGAAGACATATAATGAATATTAGCTGAGGTATACCTTAGGTTTTGTAGACATTAGAAAACTATACACTATGGTTCTAGATGTCAAACTAACCCTTAAACCATCTTGAGACCACCTTGGGACAACTTCTTGACCATTACCCTATAAACCTAAGTCAACCTGACTAACTCTGACTATTCTACATTTATCCTATCGACCATCGATGGTTGACCCATAACTATTGATGGTTAGAATCAACAACTGACAATCAGCCTTTAACCACCTTAAGGGTTAACTCCAACTCAACTCCACCTTGATTTTTTATTCTTAGCCACTCACATAATTATGCATCTTAAGGATAAAATTAGATGGCTTTTTTAACACCTTGTTTGAACCTATTGTTTCACTTCTCCCTTCTTTCTATAAAAAAAGAGGAGGAAGAAGTGAAAGGATAGGAGAAAATCATTAGCTTTATGTGCTAGAGATAAAATCTTTATGTGTAGGTACTCTTCTCACTTTCAACAAATGTATAAAATCTTCCAATGAGCATGATAGAGATTAAAAGTGTGACAATTCATCAATCAACAAGCCAAGGTACCGTCACTCTACAGGAATTGCTCCAGGCTCCATAACCATTTTTCAACCACCCTTAACATTCTTTAGACCAACAAAAGCTAAGTATTTGTCTCTTGTCAAGATTCAATATTTAGTTTCTTTGTTGTATCTTCTACAACCTTTCTGAACTAAACTTCTTGACCCAAACCAAATCCCATAGCAACCATCAATGATCACCCTAACCACTGATGGTTTGGCCCTAACCATCGATGGTTTCTTAACCACTGATGGTCACCCCACTAGCAATAGTCTCACCCAATTACCGATGGTCACTGTGTGTCAATTCCAACAAGTTATTTCCACCTGTCAAACCCTAACCAAATTCCACTTTTGATTTTTTGCCTAATCATAGAGAATCGCCCTATTTTTTAAACCACATCTAATTTATTTAGTATTAATATCTAATTATTTATTGACATAATTAGTCAAATTCATCTCTTTTCAAGCACTTATTATATTTGATTTTAGTGTTTTTTGTTATTTATGTAAGTAATCTATCTTTTACTTTTATAACTTGATTGTTTAAAAGTGTGGATTGATAGCCTCCAAGGAAGCTTGTGCTTCTTGGATCTAGCATGCTAGGCAATCCACCCTACTATCCAACTAATCAACCATTTATTTAATGTTTTTCTTATGTGCAGGTCATCCTCCTAAGATAAAGAGGAGTATCTACAACCATCTGGATCACAGAGTGCAAACCAAATATAGGTTCTACTAACCTCACCCTTAGTTTAAGTTTTACAACTTTTTCCTTAGAAAATAAGCAAAATTTACGTGAAACATTATCACACACCTAGTGGGACCTTTGAGTCTTTTCTTAATTTCACATTTGCATCTAAGTGCTTCTTCTTCTTGTTTTATGCTCATACAATAAAATCAAATTTTCATTTTAGGCTTAAAATTAACTACATGCATCATTTTCTTACTTATTTTAGCTCATATAGTTTAATTAATCATAGCTTCACTCTTGTCACACACATGAGACCAAACCACTTACACTTAATCAAACATCAAAACATTGACATAAGGCTCAACTATGATTTCATCACCTAGTAGTAACCTTTCCTTGACTATCCTACTTGGATTTTATCACCAAGGGGGGAACCAATTAAGTGTGCTAGCTAAGTATAATCTCTAGCAACATGGTATATTTTAGCTAAGTACTCGATACCCTTATTGTTATGGTGTGTGAAGTGAGGGAGTAGGCCCCAATATCAAGCCACGTACCAAGTTCTAGTATAGATATTGAGAGCTTTAACTACCTAAAACCATCCTTAAATATATTCTTCTAATACCCACTCTAAAAAACCAAGTTTATCTTCATAACTTCTTTAAAAATTGAGGCATAATCCAAAAGAGAGATAATAAAGTATCCTAGGATTTTAACACACATTAGTGTATGCATTTCTTTCTTTGAGATGTTTTTATTTTTATTGCTTCTTTTTTTAAGGTATGAGATTACTTTTATCTTCTTCTTTCCCTTATCTGCATGGTTTTACTAGGCAATAACTAAGAAACCAAGCAAATTAAGATCCACCTCCTAATCATCCATCTTACTCTTCTCCCTCATCCATAGAGTACATCTCAAATGTAGGGAGTATTACCCATCCTTATGAAAGTCCTAATATCCCTCAAATGGTGGCCCAAGGTGATACGAATTTCACAACCTTTATGGATAATAACCCCATAACACTCCAACATTACCTTAACACCATATCCCACCATACCCTTGCTTTGATTCTGCTTGTTGACCCACGCTCTGGTATGTCATCCCACCTTATATGCAACACTTTTGTTGCCACTATTTCCACCCAACCCTTGGTCACCCAAGAAACCTCTTCTACCAAAAATCCTATCAATACCACCATTCAAAACCAACCCACCCAACACCTTCTACCCTAACCAACAACCCTTCTAGTATAGGAGCAACCCAACCTTTGGGAACCAGTACACCATTTACCATAGGAGTAACCTCAATTAGTGTCACCACCCAACCTTTTATTTCTAACCCACCTACCTCCACTCCATTTTAAAGCTTGGTGGTTACCATAACTTCTACCTTTCCACCCATCAGTACCAAAGTTACCACCTATCCTCTACCTACCAATGCAAACATACCTCCAACCCAATATACATTAGTCTCCCAATA
The DNA here is from genome assembly GCA_037957365.1 of Torreya grandis. Lineage (NCBI taxonomy): Eukaryota > Viridiplantae > Streptophyta > Pinopsida > Cupressales > Taxaceae > Torreya > Torreya grandis. The sequence continues at coordinate 1,818,215 of JARHVA010002714.1, read as the reverse complement.
GGTGCCTATTGCATCAAACCCAAAATACATCCCTAACCCATAAGGATATGTGCCTTTACCTTCCACAGGCACAAACAGTCATATAAAGTAGTCTTAAAAACATGAAAACATGAACTTCTATTCAAGCAACTAGATATAACAAAGCAAGTCACAATTTTCATGAAAAACATAATATTATGTCCTTACATTATCTACACTCTTAAATTTGTATGCACACATACATAATGTCCTACTAACTATAAAAAAACATACTATTCATAGTAATAACCAATATGCATACATTTATGTAGGTGAGAGTCTAGACATAATATTTACAGTATGTACCATTTGGGTATAACATATATCTAGACTATCATTGTAACTGAAATATTCTCTATGACATCCCATAATATCATAGTTTATTTCACAATATCACATTACTTAATTATGAACCACCAATATTTTAATTCCAAGAATCAGATAATCCATATTCATAAATAATAACCAAGTAAATATGGATTGTACCTCTTGGGTATACCCTATGTTTAAATTACATTCTACAATTCAAAATAAACACAACATACAGGTACATACCATGATGCACTATTTTAAGCTAAATTCATCTATCTTTACTTAATATACTCAAAATATGTACTCCACACAAGTATTCATTATTGTATGCTAACAATTTAGTCATGTTATTCTTAAGGAGTCAAATAACTCATAGCTAAGTTGTACCATAATATTTTAATCAACTTAATTTTATATATAAATAATACTTTATTATGGTTAAATTCCTAGTCTCTTGGACACTTTAAGACCCAATAGAATCATTCATTTAGTTACAAGCTTAGGCATATGACCCAATACACCCATATATGTAATATTTTTATATGATTGCTTAAGTCCATACATAAATATGTTTCCTATATATGAATAAACGTTCAACATAAAATTAACTATGTTTTGAATGAGCATGATTCTATCTTAAAATGTGAGGTTAGGAATTCATATTCACATTGACATAGTTCCACAACTCTTGGGTCATGTGACCAAATGTTTTTATATTTGTCAACAACTTAGAGGTATATGATCCAATATGTCCAATGTATGTTAAACTCTTACGATGACCCCTAAATCCTTGGATACATTAATTCCCTTTATACATTACATGTTCAACAATATAAATTATATCACTAGCCTTTACGATACTCAGTCAATATAATTCTATTGACAAGTTATAATCAATCATAATAATATTTCTGTGATATTAAGGAATAAGTAATAACTTTAACATAAAATAATATATTTAATATGAAAAACCACTACCATTTCAAAAAATAGGATAGATGAGATAGTTTCCATTAATTCTTTTTCATAAATTCCTTTCAAACAAACATACATTCATGGAAATAATCCTTTAATAAAGATATACTATAAGTTTAGCATAATATACTTGATTTACTTGATCATGTCTTAACTTTAATGGTATTACTTGTTATAAGTATCCAAGCATGTGAGATGTTTGTTGGAGTGTAATCCAATTATAAAATCACCATATTTACATATTTTGTTGATGTTATTTACCAGGTTGTTGAACACAACTTAGCTATATATATTTTATGCTTCCCTTAACAAATCACCACACTTTTCTATTGTACCTCATAGAAATATATATTTTCTGATGTAATTCTTACATCTACTCTATGGCAATTAAAATATATTGAATAATAGTGATTATCAATAAATCAAATATCAATTAATATATTCATATATACATCAAAATGTATTTAGATATAAATCACTATAATAATGGAAGCAAACATATACCACATATTAGCTAAGGTATATCATTGCATACTCAATGCAAGTCATTGCAAGTTTACTAAATCACTGCATTATGGTCCAATGTAAATATAAATCATTGAGTTTAATTATATTCTACTAAAATAATTATATATTATTACTTTAAAACACACTTATTATAAAATCATTATAACTGGGTTGTTGAAGATATGGTTTCATGCATGTTTAATAATAAGTTTTCCCTAGATAATAATATGAATCACTAGACTATAGTTAAAAATTATTGCACTACAATTGGAGATCACTAATCTAACCAATATAGACTATCTATATATTTTGATTTATCTAAAACTACCATTTATGTAAAAATATTATGGTTTATCTGGTCCTAATAAATCACTGCAATCATTATCATGATAAAAAATTATTGGTTTTTATATAAATAAGAGTATATAATATTCATAACATATATATAACTTATCCAGTAAATAATAAAATTATTGTATACTTTAGAGGTCAGGAATAAATAAAGTTAAATGACATCACCATGTTAACTACAAAATCACTGCACTTACATATGGAACATCATACACTCTATCAGGTTGAATTATAAATGGATATTAAATAATTAAACAACAAGAAGATAACTCAAATTCCATTAAAATAAAACACTCAAGAATTTTAACATACCACCTACCTTGCAAAATTCCAAATTTGAACAAGAATTTTACTTATTTCCTTTAACTCCATCCATCTGCTTACTTCCTCTCACCGTGTGTTTTCCTTCATCGTATTCCTCCCTATATTCCTCCCCTGTACTCTTCTATTTATGCTTCTTATTATGATCTCCTCTTTTTAAATTTCATTATTCATGCATAAATCATTGTTTAACTATTTTATGTTTCTAAATCTTAACTTGAGTTTATTTAATATCATAAATTGTGCATGTTTAAATATATTTTATTTCTTTCTTATTATGAATAAATTGATGCCTTTTCCAATGCACTTAAAAATCTCAAGTGGAGTTTTTTGTTTTTTCAATTTTATACAAGAGTTGATACTTTTCTTATTTGCTTAACTTGAGTTTCTTTCATTTAATAAATCAGGCATGTTTTAATATTTATTCAAAGCCTAGTTAATTTATAGTTTAAGTCCATTTAAGTTTAATTTTAGACCTTGAATGCTCAAAAAATTCCATGCATAGTATTTAGCACTTTAAGTTAACATTATTATTAAAAATTGAATTTCTTTGATTTAATGTAAAGGGTAATTATCTCTATTAAAGATAATCCACCAATTAATAATTATTTCAAGATAACTCCTTTAACTAAATACCAGGTTATAACTATTATCTATATTTATATAAATCAAGTATTTTATGGTTAACTTTTAACATTAATAAAAACTCTTATACAAAAAGACATCAAATCTAGACAATGATATTCATCGAATATCATTTAGACTTGTCATTGTGTTAGGCAACTAGATTTGTGTCATCATCAACTACATGATCATATAACAACATTGTATGCATAAATATATGTACTACAATCACACATAAAATGATAGAACCAGATCACTATAAGCATTAACTAAAAATATGAGCATAGTAGAAGTATATAAACACTCACTATCTAAATCGACCAAAAGAGTTAAACAAGTTATTCTAATATGGTGTGTGTATGTGTTGGGTTACTATTAGTTCCTCTATCATCCCCCATTCAGCCCATTTATGCCATCCTCTATGATGATGCTCTCCCTCCATCATGCTCTGAGGGAAGGATCAATCCTGCATCCACCTCATGACAAGTAGGTAGTTAGTCTGAGTCATCATATTTATCATAAACTAATGATGCATAACTAACAAATATACATCCACAATGTAAAAAAATAATAAAGTACAAATGTCACATAATCAATCCATTATGTAAACTAATTAGCGTATCATTTTCCCATAACCAGTATATGTCATATAGCTCAAATCAAAGAAATAACAATACAATGTTAACCATAATAATCCATAGATTCAAGGGTTATAAAACTTAAGGTGAAATTGAAATATAAAAATAAGTGAGGTTTACAATATTGATTGTTCTTGTGGGAGTTCATACATTGGGGAAACTAGGCATTCCACAAGTGCAAAAATTAAGGAACATTACATATAGATAAGAAATGAAAGAGTGCTTAAGTTAGCCTTAGCAGAGCATTATGTTAAGACTAGGCATGCACCACATTTGTATTGAGAACACTAAAGTTTTTTCAAAAAAGGATCATTTATTCAAATGTCATTTAAGGGCAATAGTGGAAATTTACAAACATGAGAATAATAGGAACATATATGTTAGACTTAGTTTAAATCATTCTTGGAAACCAATAATATATTTATCTAAAACACATTTAGTATAAACCTAATAGTTACTTCTTGAATCTTAGGATTCCTTCTTCTTATTTTTAGTTTCTCTATTACAATTTTATTTTATAGATAAGTGATTTTTAGCTTGATTTTGCCTTTTAGTTTTTTAGGAATCTTGTTGAGATCCTTAAAATAATTCTATTTTTTTAAGGTTAAAAACTATGGCTATAATCCTAACAACAATTGTAACTTTGATCAAGGTAGTCAACAAAAATAATTTAAAATTACTCTTGAAAACCTTCAGCTACCTAACATTTAATTTATTTATAATTTTTCATTAAAATTTTATTATTAGATTGAAAATCTAGATATTTTGTTAAATTCTAAGTTAGTTTAAATTTAAAAAATAAAAATATATATAATTAAAAATATATAATAAATTAATCTATAATATTTAATTAAAATTTTTAGAGTAACTATAATATATTTATTTTGACTATTTATTTCATTTAATTTTTCTCATATGTTCAACTTCTCAACATCATAGCTCTCTAAGGTCACATCTTTAATTAGAAACCTAAGTCTAGAATCTATGTACTTCTTATATTCTCATTCTGATGATGGACCACAAAGTGTAATTCAAAATATTGATCTATAAATCTCTTACATATTTTAATCTAGAAACAATTCACTCTTGTAGATGATGTTTTGTGATTATGTAGCACCTCAGTCTTGTACACCTAGAAAACTTAGATCTTAGTTGTTCCTCTTAGTTCTACACTATCTTTACTTCTACAAGCCTCACATCTTTTCTATCTTATGTACCTTGGCCTAGCTCTTAGCTCAACCGTCTTATATTAATGACACATACATTTTATCTTACCCATAATGCTTAAAATGTATCCTAATGGTTGGCCTAAGTGATTTAATGGGAATTATTCCTTCAAAGGGATTGATATAAATACAATAAAATTCCTCATTCATTCCTCACCTAGAAAATACCAAAAAGACCAAGGCACTTATAAAAAATCACTATATCAAGCATTTAATTGATCAATGCTTCCCTATTTCCAAACTATTTATAGGGACTGCACATCATGTAAAACTTAACTACCTTTTTTTTATAGACAAGATGATCATCAAGGTCATCTTTAAAATAAATACTAATAAATCCCAAGATATATAAAATTTAAAGGTTGAATTCTTCAAATTGTAGATAATAATTTTTTTCATAAATACTTAATAATGTTAGTTTTGGCCCATATTTTTCTTACTTGACATGATCCCTTGAATTGGTCCTACTTCACTACCTCACTATATCTAAGTAATTATATGGGCCCATCCCTTTTAAGTTGTTATTTTACACCTATATAAACATTTTTAATTAAAAAAAAACCTTGTCAAGTATATATACAAATATTTCAAATTATGTGGATCAAATGTTACCCTTCCTAGGTCAGAATTAACTCACATGGATCGAGATCACTAGTCAATCCCAACCTTTATGGGTTGATATTTCCCTTTACCCAACAACAACTCTTTTTTAAATCTAAACCATTCCTTATAGGTTGGTCTATATTTTTAGGATAGGTAACATGATGTTTCACTTTTTTGCATTGTTATATATGCACATCTAAGCAACTTACTCCATAACTTGGAAATTTCACTATTTAGGCACACTTATACTATTACTCACTAAGAAAATATTTCATATTATTTCCAAATTTTATTATGTTAACTTTAAGTATTCATTATCCAAGTCATGATTCTAATCTATCTGATTAAACTCAAAGCATTATCAAGTATTCAATCCATCTCTAGATGTATAAATGTAGCAAAGGAGAACTATCACACTAAACACTCTAGGTGGGAGAATTAAGTGATGCTTTATTCCCTCTTCAAATTAATATAGATAAATAAATATCATTTAATCATCATTCGGGTGATTGGGGTCAACTCATCCCATTACATTCCCCCCTTTCTTTTTACAGGTTTTTAACTATCACAAGCCTTAGTGAGGTTTCAATATTGAAGAGGTTATTTACAGGTCATTTATGCACAACCAAAGGTTAAAATTCCACATATAATCATATTTCAAGTAGGATCAATTGAATGTAGCATTAATTTTTTATTTTCCCATGTAAATTAAGAGTGATAATTGATCGTGACTATTTTCAGTTGATTTTGACCCAAAATAATGATGATTGTTATTTTAGTTTTACACACATAAGTAGGTCCAAGTTGATCATTTCTATCCAACTTTAAATCACACATAATCAACCTAAAAATAGGTAATTATATAAGTATTCTTGTTCTCTCTATGTTTTTCATAGTTAGATTATTTCATTCACTCAAGCTTTATCCATTTCATTACTTTAATTTCATACTTCTAGGTACAAGTCATGTACATCATTTACTTACCTTCAATTCATTTTATCATAATTATAGTTAATATCTCAAGTAATTCCAAATTTTGATAAAAAGTATTAGTGAATGCATACATTTTATTCAAGCATTGATTAAATTTTTTGTCTTAGGGTTTAGATAAAATTTTGAATATATGACACTAAAATAACTTTATTTCAACTTTGGATTCAATGTCTAATGATAAAATAATTTCCTTTAAACCTTGGATTTGATATCTAACATTGAAAACACTTTTTCTTAATCATGAATTTGATATATGTCATTGAAAAAACTTTATTTTGACATTATATTTTAGGGAATTTACTAATTTTCATACACAAAAACCATCCCTTTTATAGGACCTATATTTTAACTTTTTGTTACTTGATTCTCAATTTGCAAAACTTGTATGGCTATAATGGATAAACACACAATTTATTTTTTCCTTCAATATTTCCCATTTTTCATTATATGCTATTTTTCAAAAATAAAGCAAATATTTAAAAATCATGTAATAAAATAGATCAAATCCAATAAGGATAAAAAACTAATGAACAACCTCAAGTCTTACTTAATCCTTATAGTTTCAAAATTCAATCAGAGCTTTTACTAGTTATTATTAGATGACAAAGGACATGTATGACTAATTTCATTATTCTTCCACCTAGACCTTAACGCTGTAATAGATCCCATCCCACTCCCATTATTTTCCCATGGCTTATACTAGATTTTGTGGTCCATGTTGTTAACACTCGAAGAAGTAGGCCACCATACCATGGAAGAAGTCAACATGTTCCTCTTCAACCCCCTCCACCTCACACAAGGCAAGAAAATAAACCCAAAGGGTATGATATCATGGATCAAGTAAAAAATACCAATGCTAAAATTTCTATTTCAGAGTTACTAAAGATTTCATTGGTCTATAAGGATAATATACATATTGCATTACAAGACAATATTATTTATACCAATGTACAACCTAACATTTTTTTTCCCATAATTAACATCTTTAAGGACATTAAAAATATTATCACCTTTGAGGAAGAATAATTTCTAACACAACATGTAAACACAAAAATATTCAACTCTTTATTCAAGTTGAAGTACAAAATAAAAGAATCAAATGAGTATTGATTGATATTGGTTCTAGAGTGAACATTTATAGTAGTCATTTTTCACAATAATTAGATATTAACATTGAAATTATCCAACAAACAAATCAAACTATCAAAGGCTTTAGTGAATATTCATGAAAATTACTTGTAATGATATCTTTAGATATGAAATTGTGAACTAAAATAGTGTCTACTTTATTTCATGTTATACCCAATCATTTACAATATAGTTTAGTATTGGGGTGACCTTGGATACATATGATGGTAGCATTACCATATACATTACACGTCTTAAATTCATGAATGAAAGGTATTGTTATGAATTTCTTATAGATTACAACCCTTTCAAATATTATAAAATCAAGGTATCTCAATCAAATTAAGACAATCCATCTATCATCCATCCTTCCCAAGTCATCCCCTAGGACCAAAAATACACATATGAAATAGGAGAGTCAAGTATTAACAAGAAGTAAAAATAACAAGAAAAGTTAGGAATTGACAAAAAAGAATTATACCAAGCATAAAAGGAAATCAAAAAATTAAAAGTAGCACA